>JACEFZ010021683.1:320000-497500 GCA_014155875.1 Cepaea nemoralis
TCACACACTCGCTGTGTGACTTATCTGCAATAATTTTCTCCTTTGTCTTTATTCAATTTCCGATCTTTGCCCTCCATGCAACACGTTCAGCGGCGACTTGCTCCCACTGTGCATTATCAATGCCTGTATCAATCATGTACCGCTTACACAAATCTTTGTATCGTAATAAAGGCCGACCCTGAGATCTCTTACTCATCTGTAATTCACCAAAAAAGATGTCCTTTGGTATTCTACCATCGTCTATCCTCCTAAGATGTAATATCCATCTAAGTCTACGAAGACTGAGCATGGAATAAACCGTCACACAACCTGATCTTTCCAATACTTCAGTATTTGTGATTTTGTCTTGCCACTTAATACCAAGAATTCTTCGCAGACACCGCATATGAAAGCTGTTTAAACGTTTCTCTTGGTGTGAGTAAGTTGTCCAGGTTTCACTGCCATAAAGAAGAGTACTAAGGACACAGGCTTGATAGACACGGACTTTAGTTTTGGCAGTAAGCTTCCTGTTCTCCCAGACTCTTTTTCTTAACCTGTTCATTGCTGTTGCTGCCTTACCAATCCGGATGTTGATTTCCTGATCTAGGGATAATTTGCTATTTACCACTGATCCTAGATATGTAAAATGGTCTACCATCTCTAGTTCGGCGTCGTCAATAAAGATTGATGGTACCCCATGTGCACCTTGTGACATAATCTGTGTCTTCTTTTTGCTAATTGTTAAACCAAATTCAGAACAAGCATTGGAGAATGCAGATAGTAGACATTGCAATTCTTCCTCAGAGTGGGTCGTAACTGCAGCATCATCTGCAAAAAGCAACTCTCTGATCAGTACCCTCCTAATTTTGGTCTTGGCCTTCAATCTCTGAGCATTGTAGAGGCCGCCATCTGAGCGTGAGTGAATGTATATACCACCATCCTGATCACGAAAGGCATATTTCAGTAGAAGTGAAAAGTATATTCCAAAGAGGGTGGGAGCTAGTACACAACCTTGCTTAACTCCACTCTTGATTTCAAACTCTTCAGAAGTTGCACCATCAAACTTGATTATACCCTTCATGCCTGTGTGGAACGATTCCACAATGGACAGAAGAGTTGGTGGGCAGCCAATCTTCTTTAGTGCCTTGAACAGACCCTCACGACTGACCAAATCAAATGCCTTTGTGAGGTCGATGAAGGCAATAAACAGTGGTTGATTCTGTTCACGGCATTTTTCTTGCATTTGTCGCAATGAGAATATCATATCAATGGTAGACCGGTTCTGTCGAAAGCCACACTGTGATTCGGGGTAGACTTGATCTCCTAGGACTTGAAGTCTGCGCAGAACAATTCTGGCAAATACTTTTCCAACAATACACAGAAGTGAGATACCCCTATAGTTGTTGCAGTCGCTCCGATCGCCCTTGTTCTTGTACAGTGTTATGATGCTTGAATCTTTGAAATCCTGTGGGACTTGTCCTTCTCGCCAGCATAGCTCTATTAGCTGGTGGATCTGTAGAGTGAGTGTGTCTTGCCCACTCCTGATAACCTCTATTGGAATCCCATCCTTACCTGGAGCCTTGCCAGATGCAAGTTCATTTATAGTACACTTAACTTCTGTTATGGTTGGAAGTGTGTCCATGTGGTCAAGAGTTGGTAGAGCCTCTATGGCGTTGAGGGCGTCATCCGCTAGTTTGGTCTCACTTGAGTAAAGCTCCAAATAGTGCTCTACCCATCTGTCCATCTGCTGTTTCTTATCAGTTATGATTTCTCCAGTCAAGGTTTTCAATGGTGCACTTCTTTTGATCACTGGACCACAGGCTTTCTTTATTCCTTCATACATGCTTCTGATGTTTCCCTTATCACTTGCGATTTGAATGGACTCACATAACTTGATCCAATAATCATTTGCACACTGCCTGGCAGCCTTTTGCACATCCTTCCTAGCTTGCTTTAGCTCACTCAGAGTGTTACGCGTTGGTCTTTCCTTGTTTCTTAAGAGAGCTATCTTCTTCTTATCAATCAAGGGCTGCAGAGTCTGGCTGTTTGCCGCAAACCAGTCCTGCCTCTTATGATCCACAGTGCCGTAAACCCCTACGGCAGTTTTATAAAGAGTTTCCTTAAGATGACCCCCACTTTTCATTTACTGTACAATTTTCTGGTGTATCAGTGAAAGCGTCTTCAAGTTGCTGTTGAAACTGAAAGCACTTTTCAGGATCGTGAGTGTTAATAATATTAATCCTGGGGCTAGATTTGTGTTTAGCTGTGTAGATTCTCTTTGGTCTCAGTCTAACCCTTGCAACAACCAAAGAATGATCCGTATCACAGTCAGCACTGTGGTAACTTCGAGTCAATGATATATGGTTCAGATGTTGTCTCCGTGTGATGATGAAGTCCAGCTGGTGCCAATGGCCGGATCTTGGATGTTTCCATGTGACCTTATGCAGCTCTTTTGTTTTAAAAAAGGAGTTTGTAATACATAGGTCATTTCTGGTGCAATGCTCCAGCAGCCTTTGCCCATTTTCATTCATGCGACCGATGTTGTATTTTCCAAGGCACACTGGCCATGAACTCGAGTCCTTGCCCACACGAGCATTGAAATCACCGAGCATATAAATGTAGTCAGATTTTGGAACTGCCTTGATCACGGAGTCTAACTCCTCATAGAACGAATCCTTCACATCATCAGAGGAATCGAGTGTCGGTGCATATGCAGTAATAATGGTGGCAAAACCACAAGAGGTTGCCAAGCGCAGGGATAATAGTCTTTCATTTCCTCCTGCTGGAATTTCAATCATTCCCAGTAGCGAATTCTTCACTGCAAAGCCCACACCGTGTTGCCTTTTTTCTGCCTGCCCTCTACCCTTCCAAAAAAAGGTGTAATTGTTTTCCCTGAGTGACCCTTCCTCAGCGAGGCGAGTCTCCTGCAGGCCAGCAATATCAATGTTAAGACGATTGAGTTCGGCATCAATCACAGCCGTTTTTCTCACATCGTCAATATTGGTCAAGTCAGTGGAAAATCCTGGACACATGGTTCTCACGTTCCAGGTTGCAAGCCGTAGCTTGAGGTTTCTATTTTTCTTTTTATTAGTACCTGGTGCATTGGTTTTACACCCTGCGATTCAGATTTTGTCCAAGCCCCAAGCACCCATTGAAGCAGGCAGGCTGAGACGGATCAGCACCCAGCTGGCTAGGGGTTCCCATCTTGAGATGGTTGGTAGCTGATCAGTGACACTTGTAGGTGTCTCCCACCGTCAGAGGCAACGCGTGGCGCCCCATGTCTACGCCAAATGACAGGGACTTATAACCCGTAACAGTTGCCTCTCGCTTTGATTCCGAGACCGGTTAAGACCAGGGATGGAGTTATTGCCTCTCCATAGCACAAAACCTGGGCTAAAATATAGAGATCATGTGTTGCCCATGCAGCATGATCCCTCTCTCGGCCTGCCTAGTTCACTCCAGAGGAAAGGTAACACCTCTACATCTGGAACAAGACAAGCTGCAGAAGCTGCCGGATCAGCAAAGCAATGCTCTAACTGTCCGCCTGTCGGAGCTTCGATCCTAGACCAGCCGCCAACCAAGGCTTAGGGCCTGGTCTGCCCTGCCATGACATTTTGTCTTTAGGTTGCATTTCCTCGCACCAGGGTAAGGCTTGTACCCTCCCAATTGCGCTCTTCCGCCCGAAGTCGTTGGCATAATGTGGGGTGTCGGGTTTGGTAAGCGCCGCCCAACGTTCGCCGCTAACAGAAAGCATGTAGTACCGTCTACTGTTATACGGTAGCTCAGTCATATCTGACTAAGACCTGACACCATACAAATACTACAACTATGCTACTATACTACCAATATTAGTACTATTACTATTATTAAGAGTGATACAACTACTACTACTGCCACTACTACTAGTCTGTCTCGACCTCTTCTCCCTCTGCTGCTGCTACTACTACTACTACTACTACTACTACTACTACTACTACTACTACTACTACTACTACTACTACTACTACTACTACTACTACTACTACTACTACAACTACTATTTTAACCACCCCCACTACTAATAATATTATTATTACTACTATTACCAATACTATGATAGACAGCTTTACTTCCATTATTACTACTCTACTACTATATTACTGCTACTATTACTACAGCAACCACAACTACTACTACTTCTACTTCTACTGCTACTACTATTATTATTACTACTGCCACAACTACAACCTCTTTCCATACTACTACTGCTTCTACTACTACTATCTGTTGTTACAACCACTTTTCCCACTAATGTCAATGTCACTGATGCTTCTATTACTTCACACATTAATACTACTTCTTTTATTCATACTGCTAGTATAAAGACCCTTATGTAAACCTAAGACACAGAATAAAACTCATACAATTACTACACACATACGCACATGCATACTTACAACTACAAAATATCTATGAGACACCGGTATGATACTATTATTTTGTTAAGAAACCTAGAATGTTTGCGATGCGTGTATCGATTTTTGACACACATTAACACGGCGTTTAGTCAAATAACCCGCCAACACTTCAACGCCTCGGTACCATCAGCAACTATTGATTACAACGTTTCTTATGACACTAATAAAACACCGCCCATCTTAATCCAGAGTGGTTATTTTTCAAATACCTACACATGTGTATGATGTTGATGTTTCTATAACACTTATGCCACTAAACAATACCCTAGACCTTTATTCGTACTTGTTATTTTTATATATTAGTCCTTGCGCTTTTTACGGTTTTCATTTGAAGCTCCTTTGCACCCGTTCCTAACCACTGGTCCTATATCACCTCAACCATTAGCCTTATCAGCACGACCCCGTACCCTAACCTGTAAACATACACCTGTAATGATGTTAGTGATTACGTCATATCCACTACAACGATTAATACCATCCATCTTTTAATTTTCACAGTTTTCATTTGAAGCTAGAACACGAGACACCCAAAAACCCGAGATTTCCGGTTTCAAGATGGCGACGGACGGTCGTGTTGTTTTGTGTTCGTTAACTTTTTCGCGTAGGGGACGGATTTATTCATCTCTTGCGTGTAATTGGTGTGCCAGGATGTAAACCAGGAGTTTCTACTCAAGATCTGCGTGGGTGCTACGGAGTTCGTGCATCGAGCGAAGCCATCCTTGAGTGAATTTTCAGCAGCGTGTGTGGTTCTCAGCAGTCTGTGTTTACGTTTTTTCAACATGGCGGAACAACGTGTGTTCTCCGAGCGGTCAGCAGTCAACATAACGAAGCGGCGTGGTAGCCGCGCAGGGAGAAAGAAGCAAGGTAAGCGCGGTGGTTTGAGACGTTTTAGACTCAAGTGTCACCGTCTAGGACTCAGGAACATCCGTATTCTATATTGGAACTGTGCCAGTGTAAAACAACGGGGCTTTATTTTAGAAACCCTAGTTTACAGGAACGACATTGTAGCACTCCAGGAGACGAGACTGGGCGATCAGCTACTCCGAATTGCCGGCTTCAAATGTTTCTACAACAGACGACATCTGGGAACGGCGATTCTCGTTCGCGACAGCATGGTGGCGTCAGAGCTAGACATGTCCAGTTGGGACAGTGACGATATACAAATACAGGCGTTGAGAGTTCATTCCAGTATACCATTCGTGTTGGTTAATGTTTATGCCCGCAATGCGAGTGTGGACGCCCAGAAGTGGCAGTGCTTAAGTGGCATATTAGGCCACGAGAGAAATGTTATTTTCTGTGGTGACTTCAACGCTAAAGGCAGATCATGGGGAAACACTTCCTCCAATACACAAGGGGAGGAGCTCGAGACTGCACTGGAAACCATCGACCTGGTTTGTATCAACAGTGGCTGTGTCACCAGGACAGCAAGCCGTCCAGGCGATGAGGACAGTGCTATTGATCTGGCGCTAGTTTCACCTTCACTCACTACAGTGTGTAGATGGGGTGTCCTAGGACACCATGGCAGCGACCACCACCCTTGCAGCATATTGGTGGAGAAAGGCAGAACCAGGCAGCACAAGCTAAAGGTAAAGACGTTCCAGTATGACAGTACAGGGCAAGATGTGGTGAGTAAAATAAGACGTGACAAGCGCAGAACGTTTCAGGGCAGGAAAAAAAGCTGGGAGCAGCCACCGTGGTGGAGTTTCGAGGTGGAGAAGGCTTGGGTGGATAAGCGTAGTGCTGTAAGGAGATGGCAAAATGCCAAGAAGAACAGAGCTGGTCATCCTAGTCCCTGCTTGCACTTAGAAAGAGAGATGCACACAAAAGTAAGCTATTTCAAAAAACTGGTCAAGGTGGTTAAAAGCGAAAAATGGGCAGAGGTGTGTCAAAGAGTAAGCACAGACAAGTCACTGAAATTGTTCTGGCGACTACATAAAAGCATGAGTGGTGTAGTCAAGAATAAGAGCATTTCTGACTTCCAAGGTGCTGACCTCATCTGGCAGAGGACTGACGAGGACAAGGGCAAAGCCCTCTTTGAACGCTACCTTGAGCAGAGCAACCAGACAGACATGGGAGGCCGAAATCTGGCCAAGGAGGTCACCTCAGACAGATGCAAGGCCCAGAACACTTCGGATGAAGACACAGTGACAGTGAAAGAAATCAAGGCTGTGCTTCGACGATCAAAAAACAGTGCTCCAGGTCCTGATGGCATAAGATACGACGACATAAATAGGTGTACCGACAATGAGCTAGAGAAACTAGCAGACATGTACAACAACAGTATAGGGAGTGCTAGCATCAAGGAGGAATGGTTACACAGCTATCTGATTCCCTTGCCGAAGCCTGACAAAGACCACACAAAAATTCAGGGATATCGAATTATAACCATGCAGAATACAATAGGCAAGCTGCTGGAGAAGGTAATTGCCAGGAAAATATCAAGCCAACTAGAGAGGCAAGGTGTTTTCCCACCTACCTACCCTGGGTGGGTACCGTCCAAAAAGAGAAACCTGGACCAATGCAGCAGTCTTTGCCCATGATGCCTATGAAGGTTTCCACTCAGGCACTGAAACCGTTGCTGCAGCGATTGATCTTGAGGACGCATACAACAGAGTACCACTGGATTTTTTAATGTTTCAGCTTCTTGAACTAAACGTAAGTCCATTCCTCCTTAGTTGGATCGCTGCAGCCCTCTTCCAACGGAAAGTAGTTTTTAGATGTGGCAGTTGGACTTCGGAACCAACAACAATATATCCTGGCCTACCACAGGGATCACCATTATCTCCGGTACTGTTCAACGCCTACACAGTGAGAATCACCAGTGAGCAGATCACTGGACCTGGCAGGACATTGTCATATGCCGATGATGTTTTAGTGTATCGTCAGGGTAAGGATAGAGAGGAGGTTGCTGTGGAACTACAAACCGAACTCAATCGCATAAGTACTTGGTGTGATGAAGCTGGGGCAATGGTCAACCCAACAAAGGCAACAGTGACTTGGTTCTCGTTGAATAATCATATTGTCAACAATCCAACACCAACTGTAATGCTGTGTTCAGAGACGGTGGAAAGAACGCAGGCAATGAATTACCTGGGGATACGGTTGATCGAAGCCTTGCTTATAATGTGTACATAGACCAGGTGATAACAAAGGCCAAGCGGGGTTTGGCAGCGATGCGGGTGATGGCGGTAGCAAACTGTGAGCAGCGCCATCTATGTCTTCTGTACGAGGGGCTGGTCATGTCTGTTTTGGAGTATGCAATGGCAATCCTGACTCTCAGCCATAAGCAGATAGAAAGGATGGAAAGGATACAGAATGAAGCTATGCGCATTATTCTTGGATGTACAAGAGATACAGCATGCAGGGCGATGCGCTACCTTCTTGATTTTCCAACCATTGAAGAGAGAATACAAGTTTGCAGGGCACGCGCCTACCTCAGAATTAACGCAAACACACAACATCCACTGCATAGTGAAATTAGGAAGGTGAAGGGCAGCAGGTTAAAAAGAGGACGGTCGTGGATGGGTCAAGCCGAAGACATTCTTCAACAGGTGTGTTCACTTGAGGACTTAGAACCTGGCGAGGAGTGGGTGCAAGTGCCAACAGACTTCTGCACATCCTTTTCAGTTTGCATCCAACTAGATAGAAAATGCAGACAAGAAAATCCGGCTGCTGTTGAGGCTGAAGTACAAGCGTTGATTTTCGAGAATTCGCTAGACGGTGACGCGGTCATCTACACAGATGGGTCGGTCGTCCGACATGTGAGAAGCTCATGGGCCTTTACAGCTCGGGCCGGAGGGAGAATTGTGAAGGAGGACTCTGGTGCTTTCACTGAAACCACAAGTAGCCTGACCATGGATGTCATGGCAGTAAGTAAAGCAATAACATGGCTCGAGACACAGACATTCACTAGGGCTTGTTTCCTTAGCGACTCAATGAACATGATCAAGAGGATAGAGGAGGGGTCGATCCGAAGAGAATCGTTGCTGCCTCTGAAGCGGTCTCGGCTGGCAAAGATTAGTTTCATCTTCGTGCCAGGGCATGCGGGAGTACAAGGAAATGAGCGGGCTGACAAGCTCGCAGGTGAGGCTACTGTGGAGGGCGGACGCGCCATGGACCATGCTGACATTCTGAATGCTCTACGAGAAGTGAGACTTTTGCAAGAACCAAGTGATGACTGTGAATCTACAACAATGGCCAGACTGCGAGAGCAGCAAATTAAAAGAGGGGTGGCCAAACAAGAACACTACGCAGGAAGCCAAAGAAGATTGATAAACCAACACAGAACTGGCGTCGTTAGCCGCTACACGCTGCGGGATTTGCTGAGGAGGGGATCCGAGCACTTATGGACTGAATGGTTCGATGTGCAACGAGGATGATCTGTCAACTAACTAACTAACTAACTAACACGAGACACCCACCAAGACACTCCAACCCTCTTAACAAGCCATGCCTGTTTTATATATTTGTATATATACATATGTTGTGCGATCGCCCCTCTTACACCCCGAGCGGTCACTTTTCAAATACCTACATCTGTGTGTAATAATGAAGTTTCTATAACATTTATTACACTAAACTGTACCCAGCCCCTTTTAACAATCAGCGGTCAGTTTTACCCCAACCCCAAAAGCTATGGGGCGGAGTCAGTTTGTAATGACAGCCAGACTTGTTTACAAAGGATATATAAGAAAAAAAAAACTATCGATAATTATGGGAACGGCTCCGCGTGGAGTCGTGAGGAGGACATCAACAATTAGTAGTAATATAATGCCCTATCCTGCTCAAAAGAGGAACGACTGACCACCGTACTCCACTACTGCCAACATACCACCAAGCTACACACCTTATTTTTGTTCTGCTGAATTGTATTTACACCCAATAAACTTAAAAGAAAATTAAGGCAATTAAATGGACAAAACATTCTTTGTATACTACTATCCTTTTTATCAACCCAATACATGTCTTTTTCTATTTGTATGTAACAATCATGACGCTTTTAATATAATTGTTGTCACATCTGTAAATTAGTTTTACCCATGGACTTTTCTTGGGCTGTAAATAACGCAAGAAAGAAAAATACCAGCTGTGAGAAATGCGCAGAAGAAATATTATTAGTGACAAAAACAAATTACTGCCTTCGCTGAATCACTTACTTTTGTGTTTATGCACACCGTTTTGTATATGCGTGTGATCTTTGTGTTTGTAACTTTCTTTGACGAAGTACAATTTAGAGTTTATAAAAATATATTATTCACCACTATATCTTCTACCAAAGATGTTAACAATTACAATATTTTTTTAAAAAATGCATGTTATAGATTTTCATATCATGACAGATGTTCCTACCATTTCCATTGCAGTATTTCTATTCAGTCAAAAAACTTGAACCTGTACGCCACAAATGCAGCAGTCAACAATTCAGTTCTGAACGCCTTTAACAGGACTAATCACAACAGCGATAATGAGAATGACGATTGTTCTTCTGAGTAATTCAAACTTAAAGCTCTGCGCTAATGTGCTACAGTAACGCAAAGTGTGTGCAAGGTAGGTGCCACTTACTCCAGAATAGAAACAACGACGCATTGAGACTTGTCAAGAACTTTTGCAGTGCTTTGAAGCAGAAAGCCATGGTTTCTTAGTCAAGAATTGGTACTGGAGATGAAACCTGGGCTCACTACTACGAGCCGGAAACGAAGAGAGCTAGCAAGGAATAGCCCCATCTAGGGTCGTGGGGTAGATTTTCTCGGTATGACGCAAATTTTCGAAATCCCCCCCCCCCCCCCCCCCCCCCCCCCCCCCCGCTAAACGATGCACCTGCACCAGAAACCGAAATCAAAGCGTACCGAAAGCGATTAGGCAGAGGTGTGCCATAAATCATACATCGTATACATCAATATCGAAATAACATAGACCAATATAGAAAAGCATTGCGTAAAGATTTATAATTATTACATGATTCAAATTGTATTTTGATTTCGCTGCTCATGCCACCAACTTACAGTGCAGCTTAATGCGGCCGCCTCTCTCTCTATCATAGCACGGCACGGCCCTGGTCCCACCCCTCCTCAGTGAAATCAAAGAAGTTTCGCACTCAGCCATATGCAGGAAAGTTAGTTAGTTAGTCGACAGATCATCCTCGTTGCACATCGAACCATTCAGTCCATAAGTGCTCGGATCCCCTCCTCAGCAAATCCCGCAGCTTGTAGCGGCTAACGACGCCAGTTCTGTGTTGGTTTATCAATCTTCTTTGGCTTCCTGCGTAGTTTTCTTGTTTGGCCACCCCTCTTTTAATTTGCTGCTCCCGCAGTCTGGTCATTGTTGTAGATTCACAGTCATCACTTGGTTCTCTCAAAAGTCTCACTTCTCGTAGAGCATTCAGAATGTCAGCCTGGTCCATGGCGCGTCCGCCCTCCACAGTAGCCTCACCTGCGAGCTTGTCAGCCCGCTCATTTCCTTGTACTCCCGCATGACCTGGCACGAAGATGAAACTAATCTTTGCCAGCCGAGACCGCTTCAGAGGCAGCAACCACTCTCTTCGGATCGACCCCTCCTCTATCCTCTTGATCATGTTCATTGAGTCACTAAGGAAACAAGCCCTAGTGAATGTCTGTGTCTCGAGCCATGTTATTGCTTTACTTACTGCCATGACTTCCATGGTCAGGCTACTTGTGGTTTCAGTGAAAGCACCAGAGTCCTCCTTCACAATTCTCCCTCCGGCCCGAGCTGTAAAGGCCCATGAGCTTCTCACATGTCGGACGACCGACCCATCTGTGTAGATGACCGCGTCACTGTCTAGCGAATTCTCGAAAATCAACGCTTGTACTTCAGCCTCAACAGCAGCCGGATTTTCTTGTCTGCATTTTCTATCTAGTTGGATGCAAACTGAAAAGGATGTGCAGAAGTCTGTTGGCACTTGCACCCACTCCTCGCCAGGTTCTAAGTCCTCAAGTGAACACACCTGTTGAAGAATGTCTTCGGCTTGACCCATCCACGACCGTCCTCTTTTTAACCTGCTGCCCTTCACCTTCCTAATTTCGCTATGCAGTGGATGTTGTGTGTTTGCGTTAATTTTGAGGTAGGCGCGTGCCCTGCAAACTTGTATTCTCTCTTCAATGGTTGGAAAATCAAGAAGGTAGCGCATCGCCCTGCATGCTGTATCTCTTGTACATCCAAGAATAATGCGCATTGCTTCATTCTGTATCCTTTCCATCCTTTCTATCTGCGTATGGCTGAGAGTCAGGATTGCCATTGCATACTCCAAAACAGACATGACCAGCCCCTCGTACAGAAGACATAGATGGCGCTGCTCACAGTTTGCTGCCGCCATCACCCGCATCGCTGCCAAACCCCGCTTGGCCTTTGTTATCACCTGGTCTATGTGCACATTATAAGCAAGGCTTCGATCAAACCGTATTCCCAGGTAATTCATTGCCTGCGTTCTTTCCACCGTCTCTGAACACAGCATTACAGTTGGTGTTGGATTGTTGACAATATGATTAAAAAATATGATGCAGGAAAAGATTATGCTGACTATCTTTTTGGATGAGCGAGGCGTTATTTTAGAGCACTACATGCCAAGAGGGAAAACTGACACCAGCGATACGTATACAGATCTTCCCAGAAATCATCTTGATTTTGACCTGTTTGGACAACTCAAAGAGTCATTGGGAGCAAAGACTTTTCTGTCCGTTGAAGGGGTACAGCAGGTGGTGCATGAGTGGCTACACACGCGACCAAGAAATATTTTTTCCTACAGGAATCCAAGCATTTTATCGGCGCTGGAGTACTTGCTTTGAATGCAGTGGTGACCACATCGAAAAATAATACATGTGTTCTTTACTTTTTCAGAATATATTCACCAAATAACAAAAAAACAAAAAACAAAACATTTAATGTTTTCATTTGAAGCCCCCTCGTACATGTCTGCTGTTGGTTTCAAAGTTTCTGCTTCAGCGTTGACGTTATTGCATAATTTGTTTTTGGAAAATTATGCAGAATTATACATCATCACCATAAAGTGCCTTGCCAGCTGGCGTAGGCGTTTATGGCTCTCCGCTGATTTCGGTCCCTAGTGTACTGGATCAACTCTGCTGCTGATTTTCTTTCATGCCATGGCCTCAATCCATCCAGCATCACTTCTCTTGGTCTGCCTCTGCCTCCCTCTCGATCTTTCTAGCTGTCAATATGTTCTTCAATGTCTCTCTTCTCATCACATTATCAAAGGAAGCTGTTTGTTTCCTTCTTATTGTTGTATATAATGATCTAGTTGCATTAGCCACTTTCAGGCAATTGTTGTTAGTTACTTTGGCAGTCCAAGAATTCGCAACATTCGTCTCAAGAACCACATCTCTGTTTCTTCAAAGTTCTTCCTAATTTGTTCATTTACATTCCAAGATTCATTGCCATACAGCAAAACTGGTTCTATATAGCATGAAAGCACTCTCTTACATTCAGTGATAGTGACATATTGCATAAGATAATCTTCATTTTCTGAAATGCGGCTTTTGCTTGCCTTTTCTGCTCTTAATCTCTGTTGTACATCTTCCATCTGATATTGTAAATGCCCGTAGGTATTTAAAACTATCCACTTGGTTAAGAATTTCCCCCTCTATTTCTATGTCACATTATGGTGTCACTAATTTCTTTGATATCACCATTGTTATTGTTTTCTTGATATTCAAGGAGAGTCCTTTCTTTCCACTCTCTATTACTACAATGTCCAATTGTTGTAGGTCTGTTGCATTATCAGCCACCAATACTGTGTCATCTGCATAGCGTATATTGTTTATATTATAACCTCCGATTATTATTCCAGGCGTCTCTTTTATCGCTCTCATTGTTACTTCACTTTAGAGGGAGAAGAGATCCGGTGACAAGACACACCCCTGTTGTATTCCTAGATTTATCTATTCGTTACTACCCTCTTTATTTCCCATTTTAATTGCCGCTACTTGGTTCCATTAAATATTCTTTATTATTCTTCAATCCTTCCCATCAATGTTGATATCTTTAAACATTTTAATAAGCTCATGATGTTTTACTTTATCAAATGCCTTGGTATAATCTATGAAGCACAAATATGTGTCTCTCTGTATCTCTATTGACCATTCATATTAGTGGTCGTAATGTATGTATTGCATTGTTTGTACCCTTTCCTTCCACAAATCCATACTGTTCTGCACTAATTTCCATTTTTTTTTACTTCCGTGTTCTTCTGATTATAATTCTGAGTAAAAGCTTATTAACATGGTTTATGAGGTTAATTGTACGAAAATCTTCGCATTCAATTGCTCCTGATCTTTTTAGTCTTATATATAAAAGGCAATCTCCGTCTGTATGTATGTATGTATGTCCTTTATGCGTTCGCGAACGGTCCATCCGATTGAGATGAAATTTTCTACACGTCTTCCTCTCATTCCCGCGCTGCCAACTGTCATAGTTTTTTTTCTTCTTCCTCCTCCTCCCTCCTCCCCCTCCCTAAATACGTACGTAAATATATGATGATGATGATGATGATGAAAGAATCCCCGAACCACAACGCTAGGAAAAGAGAAGAAAATGACGTGACTACACAGAATCGTCACACGGCAATCATCATCATCAAGTGCCATGCCGGCTGGCGTAGGCGTTCATGGCTCTCCATAGATCTCAGTCTTTGGTTTTCTGGATCAACTCTGCTGCTGATATATATGCCTCCATGCCACGGCAATATCAATAACAATTCATCTTTTTATGTGTAAGGAAGTTATCTACAGTCGTGTAGAAGGGAAGAACAATCAATGGAAGGACCGAAATCACAGAACCTAGACGAGTATGAATTCGGAATGGCGAACTCCCTCCTCCTCTCTTCTCCTCCTCCCTCCTCCTCCCTCTACCTCCTCCCTCCACCCTCCTCCTCCTCTCTCCTCCTCCTCTTCCTCCTCCCTCTACCTCCTCTCCCTCCTCCTCCTCCCTCCTCCCTCTCCCTCCTCCTTCTCCCTCTTCCTCTCCCTTCCTCCTAAATCCTCCTCCCTCCTACTCCTCCCTCCTCCTCCTCCCGCCTCCTAACTCCTCCTCTTCCCTCCTCCTCCCTCTCCCTCCTCCTCCTGCCTCCTTCTCCCTCATCCTCCTCCCTCCTCCTCCTTCTCCCTCCTTCTCCCTCTTCCTCCTCCATCCTACTCCCTCCTCCTCCCTTCTCCTCCTCCCTCTACCTCCTCCTCCTCCCTCTACCTCCACCCTCCTCCTCCTCCCATCTCCTCCTCCTCTTCCTCCTCCCTTTCCTTCCTCCTCCTCCTCCCTCTACCTCCTCCTCCTCCCTCTACCTCCTTCCTCCACCCTCCTCCTCCTCCCTCCTCTTCTTCCACCTCCTTTTCCTTCCTCTTCTCTTCATTCTCCCTCCTCCTCCCTCTCCCTCCTCCTCCTTCTCCCTCCGCCTCCTCCCTCCTCCTCCCTCCTTCCCTTCCTCCCTCCTCCTCCCTTCTCCTCCCCCCTCCTTCTCCCTCCTCCTCCTTCTCTCCCCTTTTCCAATTCCTACCCTCTTCCTCTTCCCCTCCCCCTCCTCCCTCTCCCTCCACTTCCTCCTCCATCCTCCTCCTCCCTCTTCCTCCTCCTCCTCCTTCCTCCTCCTCCCTCTTCCTCCTCCTCCTACCTCCTCCCTAATCCTCCTCCTCTCTCCTCCTCCCTCCTCCCTTTTCCTCCCTCCTCCTCCCTCTACCTAATGCCTCCTCCTCCCTCCTCCTCCTTCCTCCACATCCCTCCTCCTCCTCTCCCCTCCTCCTACCCTCTTCCTCTTTCCCTCCCCCTCCTCCCTCTCCCTCCTCTTCCTCCTCCATCCTCCTCCTCCCTCTTCCTCCTCCTCCACCCTCTTCCTCCTCCTTCTTTTTCCTCCTCCTCCTACCTCCTCCCTCCTGTTCCTCTCTCCTCCTCTCTCCTCCCTTTTCCTCCCTCCTCCTCCTCCCTCTTCCTCCTCCTCCTTCCACATCATTCCTCCTCCCCTTCCTTCTCCTCCCTCCTCCCTCCTCCTTCTCCCTCCTCCTTCTACCTCTTCCTCCCTCCTCCTTCTCCCTCCACCTCCTCCCTACTCCTCCTCTCTCCTCCTCCTCTCTCCTCCTCCCTCCTTCTCCCTCCTCCTCCTCCTCCCCCTCCTCCTCCTGCGTTCTCCTCCTCCCTCCTCCTCCTTCTCCCTCTTCCTCCTCCCTCCTCTCCCCCTCCTCCCTCTCCCTCCTCCTCCCTCCTCCATCCTCCTTCTCCCTCCTCCTAATACCTCCTCCTCTCTCCTCCTCCTCCCTTCTCCTCCTTCCTCCTCCTCCCTCCTCCTCCCTCTTCCTCCTCCTCCCTCCACCTCCTTCTCCTCTTTCCTCCCTCCTCCTCCTAATCCCTCCTCCTCCCTCCTCCTCCCTCCTATTCCTCCCTACTCCTCCTCCTCCCTCTTCCTCCCTCCTCCTCCTCTCTCCGCCTATCTCTTCCTCCTCCCTCCTCCTCCCTCTTCCTCTTACCTCCTCCCTCCTCCTCCTCTCTCCTCCTCCATCCACCCTTTTCCTCCCTCCGCCTCCTCCCTCTACCTCCTCCCTCCTCCTCCTTCCTCCACATCCCTCCTCCTTCCTCATCCTCCTCCTCCCTCCTCATCATTCTTCCTCCTCCTCCTCCCCCTCCACCCTCCTCCCTCCTCCTTCTCCCTCCTCTTTCTACCTCTTCCTCCATCCTCCTTCTCCCTCCACCTTCTCCTCCTCTCTCCTCCTCCTCCTCCCTCTCCCTCCTCCCTCCTCCTCCCCCTCCTCCTGCGTTCTCCTCCTCCCTCCTTCTCCCTCCTCCTCCTTCTCCCTCCTTCTCCCTCTTCCTCCTCCCTCTTCCTCCTCCCTCCTCCTCCCCCTCCTCCCTCTTACTCATCCTCCTCCTTCTCCCTCCTCCTCCCTCCTCCTCCTCTCTACTCCTCCTCCCTCCTCCTCCCTCCTCCTCCCTCCTCCTCCCTCCTCCTCCTTCTCCTCTTTCCCCCCTCCTCCTCCTAATCCCTCCTCCTACCTCCTCCTCCCTCCTATTCCTCCCTACTCCTCCTCCTCCCTCCTCCTCCTCTCTCCGCTTATCTCTTCATCCCTCCTCCTCCTCCCTCCTCCTCCCTCCTCCACCCTCTTCCTCCTCCTACTCTTCCTTTTTCTTCTTCTTCTGCTGCTGCTGCCGCCGCTCCATTTTTCCAAGTTAATTGTTGGGGGAATATGTAAAGATCTTTCAAGTGCTCTTTCTAATGCTTTTTGTAAGTTGGTCTTCGTTTATCTAAGGTTGTTCTAACCGCAACCAATAAATGATTAGACAGACAGACAGACAGACAGACAGACAGACAGACAGACAGACAGACAGACAGACAGACAGACAGACAGACAGACAGACAGTCGGGAACGGGAACTTATATGAATTAAATGAGATGCTCCCCATCAGGGGCTTGGCGAAGCCGGGCTGGATCAGACAGACAGACAGACAGACAGACAGACAGACAGACAGACAGACAGACAGACAGACAGACAGACAGACAGACAGACAGACAGACAGACAGACAGACAGACAGACAGATAGATAGTCGGGAACGGGAACGGGAGCTTATATGACTACTTATATTAATTAAATGAGATGCTCCACACCAGGAGCCAGGCGATGCCGGGCAGGGTCAGACAGACAGACAGACAGACAGACAGAGAGACAGACAGACAGACAGACAGACAGACAGACAGACAGACAGACAGACAGACAGACAGACAGACAGACAGACAGACAGACAGACAGACAGACAGTCAGGAACGGGAACGGGAGCTTATATGACTACTTATATGAATTAAATGAGATGCTCCCCACCAGGATCTGGGCGAAGCCGGGCCGGGTCTGCTATTATAGCTATAAATACAGATTTCAGCAGATCACTCGGTAAATATCCACTACTGTAAAATAGCATTCAACATTTTGGTTAATATGTCTACTCCAAATTCTCCCAATACTTCTAATTCATCTATTGTGATTTCATCTTTC
This sequence comes from Cepaea nemoralis, assembly GCA_014155875.1. Classification (NCBI taxonomy): domain Eukaryota; kingdom Metazoa; phylum Mollusca; class Gastropoda; order Stylommatophora; family Helicidae; genus Cepaea; species Cepaea nemoralis. The sequence goes on from JACEFZ010021683.1 coordinate 337,430, forward strand.
TCAGCTTTTGCTCCTTTCTTCATATGTTTTACAGCGTCAAGTCCTCTTCTTTTAGAATAGGTGGATCATCTTCTAAGTTACTTTCTTCTGTTAATTCTTCCTTTTCTCCATCATATTAGGGGCGTACATTTGAAACCCGTTCCAATGGCTTCATTACAAAAGCAAGAAAGAAACATTAACAGGTGTGGCAGAATTAAACAAAGCATTCATTTTTAATGAATTAGGCACCATAAGTTGGTCAGAAGAAGTCGCTGTAGGCATTCAGGAAGGCATCCCATTGCTTAGGTAGGCGGTGAATGCCGTCCGCTAAAAAGGATTGTGGTTGCTCACTGAACCAAGCGTTTACCGCGTTCATTACGTCTGCATCTGTGTGAAATCGTTACCCCTTGAGAGCCTTTTACAGAGGTCCGAACAAATGAAAATCACATGGTGACACATCAGGACTATAGGCTGGATGTTGCAGAATTTCCCACTTCTTCCTTGATAATGCTTCCTGCACAATCTTTGCGGACGAGCATTATCGTGCAACAAACTTACACCACGAGGAAGCATGCCAGGTCGTTTCTTCCTGACGGCTTTTTGCAGCTTGCCTAGTGTTTGCAAGTAGTTGGTAGAGTTGATGTTGGCACCAGGTTCTTTAAAGTCGGCCAACAATAGCCCTTCATGGTAAAAGAATTCGCTCAGAATAACCTTACCAGCAGAAACCTGTAACTTGAATTTTTTGGCTTCCATTGCATGCTCTCTCTTTTGCTGCTCGGCTAAAAGTGGTGACACCATGATTCATCGCCTGCCACTATGCGGAAGAGAAATACATCACCCCTCGCTCTGTAACACGGCAAGTGGTTCAAACACCATTCCATGCGTTCCTCTTTTTGGTGGTCGGTCAACATCCGTGGTACCCACTGTGAACACACCTTCCGATATTTTCAGTTTCTTACGATCGACCTTTTGAATTGTCCCAATTGACACAACAAATTCTTTCGCTAGCGAACGTGTGCTTCGACAACGGTTCATCTGTACTGCTGCATCAGTTTTGCCGATGGTTTTTCTGTTACAACCATATGCGCTTGATCCGGCCGTCAAAGATCTGTCGTGAACTGACGTCCTTTCTGAAACATTCGTGCCCAGTCCGTCACTGTTGTCTTCGACACACATTTGTTACCGTACGCTGCCAGCATTCTTCGATGAATGTCCCCTGGTCGACATCCTTCAAATGAAAGAAACTGAATCGCCGCTCTTTGAGCTTCTTTGGACGGCTTTTGGATCAACCCGGCTATTTTCTCAACGGTCAGAAACAGAACCTATGCCTCATGGGACGATAAGCACTTGCTCTTTTATTCATTGGTCAGTACTTATCACGTGCCTATGACATGATCATGTTCAACGTACGCAATTACGCGTTGTGCGGCACGAACGGATTTAAATGAACGCCCCTTGTATAATTCTCTTATATACTCATTCCACCTCTGGGATAGATGAATCTTGTTGCAAGCTTCTTACATCACGTCTATCATTAGGTGTGGGGTTGCTAAAATGCCGGTCTCTCATTCGGGAGACCCGGGTTCTAATCCTCGGTAAGGAGTGGAGATTGTTTTTGTCCGGGGCAAAAAGAAAACTCTAACCTGCACTGTTCGCGGCGACTGCACTAGCCATGCGGCCTTAATTCCCCAGGCTCAAGACCCCCCTGTCCTACACCACAAGGTACTATAGGCAGTAAATGACAGAAATGACAGTCATTCATTGATTCCAATTCTATTTTATTGTGCCTAACTTTGGTTGAAATCTTATACTATTTCGTATTGCTTGCTTTCGCAGCTATGTTTATTTAATTAAAATTAAGGATGCTATTATTATTCTGATTTTGCTCTGGAGACATATTTAATCATCAGAATATTTTAAGGTCGCGTTCTGTGTCCACGTGTATTTTAATTAAATGTTATTTTTTTAAAAATCAAACTATATGATTACCTTATTTTGCCTGATCGCTGGTATGTGATTTTATTTTGTTGAGAGCTGACATAGTCTATTAGTATGAAGAGCATACCTATAAAACAGTTGCTGCTTTCTTGCTTGTCTTTTTCAATATTACATTGTTCATTACATAATTACACAATTGTAACAATGCCAAAGTGTGATTGTGATTTTATCATTTCCGTTGTTATTTTGTCAGGACCTGCAACGTTTCTTTGTTTCATTCTTTTGACAGCCTTCTGTGCTTCAGTTAGTAATGTGCTTGGACCAAAATGAATGTTATATTGTTTGTTTTTTCTTTTTATTTACCTGTGTTGTCCTGGAATAAGTCTATTATGTTTTCAATCCATTGTTATCATGTCAGTTTTATCAAGCATAATGTTTCCTTCTTTACCTCTGACACAACCATTTCCAGTTATATGGTTTTTTAAATGCTTGTAAAGTCTTCATATTTTCACGAATTCCTTTGAATTGTGTTTTACCTCTAGTTTCTCTATGTCCTTACATTTGTTCCAAATCTATGTATTAAGCAGCTCTTCTTTGTCTACCAATGTGTAAACTGGAGTGTTCTTAGCTTTCGTTCCTTGTATCATATTTTTTACCATTTCATCAGTTTATATAAGCATCATAATAATATATACAATAAAAGTGTAAATTTCATTATAAATTGTGTATATATGCGTTGTGCACACTCTTCTTAATCCAAATGTATATCATAATGACAACATATTAATATCAGACGATGCTGTTGGATACGTATTTGCCCTTCTCATACATGTAATGTGTTAGTGTGGTCTCAAACATTGTATATGACACTTGTGGATAAATATCATCTATAACGAGGTAAAATAATTTAACATTCCACTTTATAACATTTGCTTCTTGTGCGTGTCATGATTTGTTAGTAGCACTTTAATTACAGTTATATTTATGTCAATTGTCTGGAATATTTCCTATGTATAAGCTATAGATGGCATAATTAGAAGCACATACACAATATGGTAACCGCAGTGCTACAGTGGCTAACACACTTTCCTGTCGGTTTGGTGGTCTTCTGCTCCAATCCCCTTCGTTGCGAATAATAAAGGAAAAACGACCTGGTCGGTCGACTCTAAATTGGGTACCAGACTATATCCTGGGAAGTAAATGCGACCATTGTGCCATTGACACCATCATCCAACGAGTGTCTATTGGTCTATAAAGATATGGGGATAGCACCATATATCTAGTACACATCAAGGAGCGTAGCAGAGGTCTTTACGTTACTGTTTTGTTACATACACCAGCTATGGTCTAGTGAATAGTATGAGCTTCATTAATGCAAGATGCAAATTTAGAACTTTGAATTTCAGTAAAATGTTTAATACATACATAACTTTCATATAAACATAGCAAGTAGTTCTATTGTTTCGTTTAATTACTTCGCTATCAACCGATCATATTTTATTTGATGTTTCAGAAGAAGAAGAAGAAGAAGAAGAAGAAGAAGAAGAAGAAGAAGAAGAAGAAGAAGAAGAAGAAGAAGAAGGAGAAGAAGAAGAAGAAGAAGAAGAAGAAGAAGAAGAAGAAGAAGAAGAAGAAGAAGAAGAAGAAGAAGAAGAAGAAGAAGAAGAAGAAGAAGAAGAAAAGAAGTAGGAAGAGAAGAAGAAGAAGAAGAAGAAGAAGAAGAAGAAGAAGAAGAAGAAGAAGAAGAAGAAGAAGAAGAAGAAGAAGAAGAAGAAGAAGAAGAAGAAGAAGAAGAAGAGAAGAAGAAGAAGAAGAAGAAGAAGAAGAAGAAGAAGAAGAAGAAGAAGAAGAAGAAGAAGAAGAAGGAGGAGGAGGATGACGAGGAGAAGGAGGAGGAGGAAGAAGAAGAAGATGAAGAAGAAGAAGAAGAAGAAGAAGAAGAAGAAGAAGAAGAAGAAGAAGAAGAAGAAGAAGAAGAAGAAGAAGAAGAAGAAGAAGAAGAAGAAGAAGAAGAAGAAGAAGAAGAAGAAGAAAAAGAAGAAGAAGAAAAAGAAGAAGAAGAAGAGAAGAAGAAGAAGGAGGAGGAGGAGGATGAGGAGGAGGAGTAGGAGAAGGAGGAGAAGGAGGAGGAGTAGAAGAAGAAGACGAAGAAGAAGAAGAAGAAGAAGAAGAAGAAGAAGAAGAAGAAGAAGAAGAAGAAGAAGAAGAAGAAGAAGAAGAAGAAGAAGAAGAAGAAGAAGAAGAAGAAGAAAAGAAGGAGGAAGAGGAGGAGAAGAAGAAGAAGAAGAAGAAGAAGAAGAAGAAGAAGAAGAAGAAGAAGAAGAAGAAGAAGAAGAAGAAGAAGAAGAAGAAGAAGAAGAAGAAGAAGAAGAAGAAGAAGAAGAAGAAGAAGAAGAAGAGTGGGACAAGGAGGATTACGACATCCTGTATAGGGCATGCAAATAACTTAACATCCTAATAAGTCTCTCTCTGCACATATTATGTCTCACCACTCCCCAGCCGTTTCTGAGCTTGAAGAGGTTAAGAAGAGCTTTGCAACTCAGAGATGGTATTTTAGCACCAGGTGGGAAGGAAAGTCTTCACTCCAGTCTTACTGAGATAGGGTTTAGACAACCAAAGCGTCAATGTCCTGAGTTAAAACTCTAAATTCTTACTCGGGATTAAAGGCTAAATCAACCAACTGCATCATAGATGTTAAAATTAAATACAATGTAAAGTCATATAAGACAACTTTGAAATCTAACCCAATGAACATTGGTGGTATTGAGTCGTAGTGATAAATACCAAAGTATTACACATAAGTAATGTGCTGCACTGTATTTAAACACATCGAGAGTATAGTCAAATGCATGGAAATAAAGTAAACATGTAACATTTTGTACAATGAAATTGGTTTTCAATTTCTTCAGCTGTGTCCGTTAGTGTTTTTCTATTCCTGTAACTGTCCCCGTTAGTGTTCTTCTGTTCCTACAAACAGTGGCGTACTGGATCTAAAATATTTGTTGCCTGGAGACAAAGCCACTAAAAGCTCAATAACTTAGTTCTAAACTTAAAGTATTTCACTCCAATATCACATCAGTTAGATACTTTAGTAACTTTCTCTAAAGTGCTTTTTAATTATATAACCTGCATAGTTGGATATCTCTTGGAAAAAAAAATCCAACGGTACCTTATTCAAGTCTGTAGGTCAATTCTAAGGGAAGATATAAATGTTTGTGTGTCAGGTATGATTTAATATAGACGATATTGACCTTTTCACTTTTTGTGACCCTATCTACACACTCACACAACTGTTGGGTAACACTGTCGCAAATGGATATTACCACTGCCGCTGTCTAAATTCAGGAACTTACTTATAAAAGAACAAGTACATCTAAAAACTAAAGATGGCAAACTCATAATAGAAAAAGATCAGATTATACTACTACTACTACTACTGCTACTGCTACTGCTACTGCTACTGCTACGGCTACGTCTGCGGCTGCGGCTGCGGCTGCGGCTGCGGCTGCTGCTGCTGCTACTGCTACTGCTACTGCTACTACTACTACTACTACTACTACTACTACTACTACTACTACTACTACTACTACTACTACTGCGGCTGCGGCTGCGGCTGCGGCTGCGACTGCGACTGCGACATAAGCTAAAGGTAAAGACGTTCCAGTATGACAGTACAGGGCAAGATGTGGTGAGTAAAATAAGACGTGACAAGCGCATAACGTTTCAGGGCAGGAAAAAAAGCTGGGAGCAGCCACCGTGGTGGAGTTTCGAGGTGGAGAAGGCTTGGGTGGATAAGCGTAGTGCTGTAAGGAGATGGCAAAATGCCAAGAAGAACAGAGCTGGTCATCCTAGTCCCTGCTTGCACTTAGAAAGAGAGATGCACTGACACAAAGTGAATGTTGACTAAGTGACAGATAGAGTGGCTATGGTTGTGTCTAGGGTATGTCCTTGTAACAATGTGATGTTGAACAACAGATTAATCAAGATGCATCACCACCAAACACCAGTCAGGAAACAAGCGTTAATTTGCGCACATAATATTCCTTTAATTCTGAATTAACACAAACACATGTAACATATAAATCCAGGAACAATAATTCTCTAAGAATATATCTCCATCCCAATGGAACACGTCGAATAACACTACCTCTCAAGGCTACTAAAATCTCGTCCCACACGACATGTATACTAGCCTCTCTCTAGGCCCGACTCAAAGTAACCCACTATGGGTCTCGAATTCCACTCACTATCCCTGTAACCCACAGTGCGGAGTTATCTTCCAAACTCCGTCACAATTCTTCACTTTATCAGACCACGACCTTCTCCTGGTCTGGTCTACACTCAACTCCCTCTCAGCTCGGAGTCCAAACATCAACTGTCCCCGTCAAGTCTTTGTCCCTGTCTTTTTAAACAATTCTATGCCCCACAATTGCCTCACACACACCACACAACCTCACTGCTCCAACTGTCTGCCTCACCAGCTGACCTCTTCTCAGCTCCCCCTTCAATTACTGTCCTCTCATTTACGCCCTCTGGGGGACCCACCATCCGCCCCATTTTATCTCGTGAACTGTTTATCTTGTACGGCCACTCACCTTAATGCCACTGAACACAGGCATGTGACACTATCCCACCCTCAAAAGAAAACATCGTTTTCAAATGTTGGGAGACTAATACTTATCAAATATGTGACCCAGACACATTGCCTGGGTAGTCCGTAAGTATGAATGCAACTTACTCTAGCTACCACACTTAATAATATATCAAATACTCATAGTAAACTCCCATAATCCCCACACATAAATACAAACAACTTTCTATCTTTTGTATCAATGCATGAACTAATACATCACATAATAATAATAATAATACATCATAGAAAAGCATTATACTTATGTACCCACAGGTCTATTAATATCTTTAAGAAGACACAAGCTATTTGTGTACCGACCATATATCAGGTGGTTCTTTTCTTGCATCAACCCACCTCTGATTCCTGTCGATGCTGTGTCTACCTTTCATGTACCCATGGCTCATGGTACCTCTACAATTACAACATCTGTTTGCTATCCCTAGGTCAGTAATGTCGCGAACACTCTTTTGACCTGACTCAACTTTCCTATCTGCATATTGTACTGTTACACTTGAGTCTCTGTTTAGTCTGAACTCTTTATTCAATCTTGGCCCATATATCTGGCACCTTTCTTTCTGCTGCATACGGCTTATGCCTATGTGCCTTGCACATGTACTATCCTGAGCTGTTCTAGTATATCGGTCTCTATGTGTTAACGGTAATACTACTTGCCCACATGCAGTTCCGCCATCTGAAAAGTGGCGAGTGAGAACATTGTTCTTCCTCTCGAAGCACCATCTACCTTTCTTTGACTGCCTATGTTCTACTCTCCTACACCCATGTGAACATTTGTTCAGAGTAGTATCTTGTCTCTGGGAGCCACTAGCACTATATTTGGGATCCATTCTCATCTGCTCAGCTGTACTATCCTTGTCCTGAGTTCCTGTGTCTACTTCAAGTGCCTCTTCTACCTCAGCTATACTCTCTAATTTAGGTTCTCTTGTGGTAACTACCTCATTACTGCGTACACTTTATTTTTGGTCCCAATAAACTACTTCCTCTTCTGTACACTCTTTAACTCCTATAACATTTCCTATGATGAGATCTGCCACTGGTGAGTCTAAAACACATGCTGTCACTCTTCCTGTTATGTATGGTGTTTTTACTGTTATCACGGCTATTGGGTAGAATTCTACTGTCCCATTAAATGTTATGGATCTAATCTTTTCCCCTGTATAATCCGAGGGATGCACTAAACCCTTTCTCACCCCGATGGACGTACATCCGGAATCCCTAATTGTTAACGCTGGCCTATCATTAACAAACCCATGATGCATCTTCAGACTTCCTCCTTCATGCACTGCTGATCCTGCTTTAACTGTGTGACCACATATTAAGACTGGCTGACTGTCTTTTTCAAAAAGAGGTTTGCACCCACTACAATCTTCATTGTTCAGCGTCTCAATTACTTGTGCTGCATTTGAGTGCTCTGTTTCTCTCATCCTACATTGATGACTGACATGCCCGTTCCTTCCACATTTGAAACAAGTGATCTCCCTTTTACTGTTGTTCGTTGGTCCATCTGATGGTTGTGCATCACAATCTGCCATTTTGTGTCTCCAGCTCCCACAATTCCAACATCCGGCATAATTTGGACGTCTCTGGAAGTTCCCTCTTCTATATGGGTACCGTCCTACTCTACCAACATTGTTTCCTCGGAAACCATTATCTTGAAGTTCTTGCTGCTCACCTTTCTGTGCTGAATCCACACTTTTCGCCCTTGGTCTAATGACTGGATTCTGGTCCTGTTTAGTGTACGCTGCACAGACTATTTCCTCACTCATTAGTTTCCCAATAGAACTGTTAGGATGTGCAGTCATATAGTTTTGCCCTAACTGAGACATTGTGTCTATGTCCTTTGGCTTACGTTCCTCAAAGAAAGCTACTAAGTTCGTATTGCATGATGATAACACTTTGTCTCTTAACACTAAATCCACTAATTTATTAAAATCTTTTCCTACCTCTGCCAGCTCCATCCACTTATTAAATGTATTCTTCACTGTGTTAACAAAATCTGTGAAATCTTGATTTGTCTCTGGCCCTAACTGTCTAAACTTTGTTCTATATCCATGCTCAGTTAGTTGGAACTTTGTCAGCAAACGTTGACGTAAGATAGTGTAGTTGTTCCTTTCTTCTACAGGTAAATTAAACATAGTTTCTAGGGCCTTACCCGTTAAATACTCGCCCAGTCTAATTGCGTACTCGCTTTCTGGGATGCCTAATACCTTCACTGATGCTTCGAATCTCGACAAATAGGAATCCAAGTTGTCTCGGTCCGTAAAAAATGGCAGTTTTAATCTCTGTGACGACTGCGACGGTCTTCTGCTTTCCTCACTTTGACCTTTCGAAGATAGTTCTAGTTTTCTTAACTCGATTTCAGTTTGCATCTGGCACTTGATCTTCTCTTTCTCAATTTCCATTTCAGCTAACTTTACTTCCTGTAGACGTTTGTTTTCCATTTCAGCTAGTTTTACTTGTGTCTCTTCCTGTAGACGCTTGTTTTCCATTTCAGCTAGTTTTACTTCCTGTAGACGCTTTGCCTCGCGTTCATTATGCCTCTCCTCTCTTTCCGTCTGCTTTTGTTCTTTCGCTTCTGCATACTCCTGTAACTCTTTACCTTTCAGGCCTATTCTTTCACCTGCTTCAATATAATCCATTAAAGTAGGCATCTTGTACTTGTGGACACGTTGCTGTGAATCAGCCAACTATAAATGTACAGGCTCTGCTGTTATTCTTTGTGTCACTTCCCTAAGTACACCCGCACTCCCTGTGTACGTAAATCCGTAGTGCTACAATATCACTCTGTACTCACCCAGTCACTCTATAAGCACTAGGTAGTGATGGGAATATAACTATACTCCCTCCTATATATATATATATATATATATCAAATAACTGTAGAACAATTCCTGGAAATAGTTGTAAACATACATATACATACACAAATGGATGATGCCAACTATTAAACGCTAGACGCATAGGCCGGTGAAACGCAGACGGATGATTACATAGAAATAAAAACCACTGACATAAACATGCCCATGAAAGACCATACCGTGCGCATAATATAAACTGACAAATACCATCTAGATAGAAGATGTATTAACATAAGCATTACAACAATACCATATATCCAAAGAACTCAAATATTATATGTAACAGTAAAGAGAAAACAGTAAAAAGAACAAATATAAAATGAATAATGTACATAGATCTGACGTAGACACTTGGACACCATGTATAATGTCGAGACGACCCAATGCCACAGCACAAAACAAACTGACTCGTCAGCTGTCTCTCAACCAATACAATGTGCACCTAGAAACTTCACCTTTGCTCTGTCTCCCGCATTTCGAGAAATAAAGCAAAAATATCCTACTTATTACGACCACTGGACCACATACAAATATTTACGTAACGCACAACAACAACAATACTTAGGACGATGAGAACAACAGAAGCAAACAAGGGTTGCCGACACCAATGCGATGGTAGAATCTTAAAAAAAGTCCTTAATTTGTTTTCAATAGTCTCCGAAAATCGCCTGGAAATGTTTGTCGGTTACTGTTTTGAAAAGATTACGACGTTAGCTTCCCACAATGAATTAAAGTTCTGATGCGTTGTCACTTTTTGTTGACGTGGTGACACGATTTTCGACTGTCGTAAAAGTTGAAGATGATGATAATTATCCCAACGCCTTGTATCTTCACAGTCCGTAATGTTTTTGTAACCCTCCCTGTAGGGATGGCCTGTGATTGTATAATGTATGTGAACGCTCTTGTTTTGCCAGAAATATTGGGTTTTCGTTGCGTTTTGGGGAGCCGAAAATACCTTTAAAATCAATGAATGTTTATCTGCGTAGTCACTGTCGCTTTGAAGTGATGGTATGGTTTCACTGTTGCTGACCCGGTTAAACCAACGAATAGCAGAAAATGATCACGCGCTTTAAATCCGCTTCGCAAGTCTTTTTTGGTGAAAAAATGCGCTCATATTTGCGAAGACGGCACCTGAATGACTGTTGTGGTTTGTTTGCCGATGATGACACACACACACAAAGACGTTAAACGTAAATCCTAGTTTCAGTAGAAACCCAACGTGTTATTCTCCGTGGAAATTTTTCCGTCAAATTCCCTGGTTCTCGGCCTTGACTCACAAGGTCATCTCTGTTAGTACCTCAGTGTACTACAATCTTCACTGACTGCGAACAAAGTAATGTCCGGAACTTTTCCGTTATCCACACATACTTCGCTGTCCTCGTAAACAGCACTGACCCTCTTGTCAACCCAATTTGTCCGTGGCGACTCACAATTTCCACCGTCCTCACCCGTTTTACCTGTGGTGAATTCTTAACCTATCGCCCTGCAACCACCCTGTGCTTTGTCCTCAACACACACACAAGATAGTCTCACCACGCCCAGGACTTCTCAACGAAATTGCTCACTGTCTTAAATCCTGTCTTCGTCACACCCACACGCACCTGTCAGAATATCATCTTGCCAGTATCATGGCGCCGACTTTTTGTACTGTTCACTTGACCTATAAACACACGCGCCTGTTTGCGTTAATTTTCTGACGTCCCTGATAGCCGAAGAAATACTGCCTGGTATCCAATTTACCTGTCCTGACCTTCTCGTGACCTATGTGCTACCCAGTTCCCGCACGGAAGAAACCCCAGTGTTTATATCGTGGACACACTTTCCCCGTCTCCTCTCCCCACTCCGAGTGAGAAATGATATTTTTACCTGGTTTCTCGTGGACTCTGTATTAATTCTCCGACACTTTTGAAATGCGCTGTCTACTGAAAATGGTGTTTATTCTTGACAGGAGAGCTCTCATAATTGTTGTTGTAATTGGGCATCCGACTAATGTCTCTGATGTTAGTGTTCTCTCTAATCAACTAGTTCACAGATAAACGGAATGACAACAATGTCTATATTGTTCTTGATGGACGAAGCCTCCAGAAATCTTCTCTGTCACAAAGTGAATGTTGACTAAGTGACAGATAGAGTGGCTATGGTTGTGTCTAGGGTATGTCCTTGTAACAATGTGATGTTGAACAACAGATTAATCAAGATGCATCACCACCAAACACCAGTCAGTGAACAAGCGTTAATTTGCGCACATAATATTCCTTTAATTCTGAATTAACACAGACACATGTAACATATAAATCCAGGAACAATAATTCTCTAAGAATATATCTCCATCCCAATGGAACACGTCGAATAACACTGCCTCTCAAGGCTACTAAAATCTCGTCCCACACGACAGGTATACTAGCCTCTCTCTAGGCCCGACTCAAAGTAACCCACTATGGGTCTCGAATTCCACTCACTATCCCTGGAACCCACAGTGCGGAGTTATCTTCCAAACTCCGTCACAATTCTTCACTTTATCAGACCACGACCTTCTCCTGGTCTGGTCTACACTCAACTCCCTCTCAGCTCGGAGTCCAAACCTCAACTGCCCCGTCAATCTTTGTCCCTGTCTTTTTAAACAATTCTATCCCCCACAATGCCTCACACACAACACACAACCTCACTGCTCCAACTGTCTGTCTCACCAGCTGACCTCTTCTCAGCTCCCCCTTCAATTACTGTCCTCTCATTTACGCCCTCTGGGGGACCCACCATCCGCCCCATTTTATCTCGTGAACTGTTTATCTTGTACGGCCACTCACCTTAATGCCACTGAACACAGGCATGTGACATGCACACAAAAGTAAGCTATTTCAAAAAACTGGTCAAGGTGGTTAAAAGCGAAAAATGGGCAGAGGTGTGTCAAAGAGTAAGCACAGACAAGTCACTGAAATTGTTCTGGCGACTACATAAAAGCATGAGTGGTGTAGTCAAGAATAAGAGCATTTCTGACTTCCAAGGTGCTGACCTCATCTGGCAGAGGACTGACGAGGACAAGGGCAAAGCCCTCTTTGAACGCTACCTTGAGCAGAGCAACCAGACAGACATGGGAGGCCGGAATCTGGCCAAGGAGGTAACCTCAGACAGATGCAAGGCCCAGAACACTTCGGATGAAGACACAGTGACAGTGAAAGAAATCAAGGCTGTGCTTCGACGATCAAAAAACAGTGCTCCAGGTCCTGATGGCATAAGATACGACGACATAAATAGGTGTACCGACAATGAGCTAGAGAAACTAGCAGACATGTACAACAACAGTATAGGGAGTGCTAGCATCAAGGAGGAATGGTTACACAGCTATCTGATTCCCTTGCCGAAGCCTGACAAAGACCACACAAAAATTCAGGGATATCGAATTATAACCATGCAGAATACAATAGGCAAGCTGCTGGAGAAGGTAATTGCCAGGAAAATATCAAGCCAACTAGAGAGGCAAGGTGTTTTCCCACCTACCCTGGGTGGGTACCGTCCAAAAAGAGAAACCTGGACCAATGCAGCAGTCTTTGCCCACGATGTCTATGAAGGTTTCCACTCAGGCACTGAAACCGTTGCTGCAGCGATTGATCTTGAGGACGCATACAACAGAGTACCACTGGATTTTTTAATGTTTCAGCTTCTTGAACTAAACGTAAGTCCATTCCTCCTTAGTTGGATCGCTGCAGCCCTCTTCCAACGGAAAGTAGTTTTTAGATGTGGCAGTTGGACTTCGGAACCAACAACAATATATCCTGGCCTACCACAGGGATCACCATTATCTCCGGTACTGTTCAACGCCTACACAGTGAGAATCACCAGTGAGCAGATCACTGGACCTGGCAGGACATTGTCATATGCCGATGATGTTTTAGTGTATCGTCAGGGTAAGGATAGAGAGGAGGTTGCTGTGGAACTACAAACCGAACTCAATCGCATAAGTACTTGGTGTGATGAAGCTGGGGCAATGGTCAATCCAACAAAGGCAACAGTGACTTGGTTCTCGTTGAATAATCATATTGTCAACAATCCAACACCAACTGTAATGCTGTGTTCAGAGACGGTGGAAAGAACGCAGGCAATGAATTACCTGGGGATACGGTTTGATCGAAGCCTTGCTTATAATGTGCACATAGACCGGGTGATAGCAAAGGCCAAGCGGGGTTTGGCAGCGATGCGGGTGATGGCGGCAGCAAACTGTGAGCAGCGCCATCTATGTCTTCTGTACGAGGGGCTGGTCATGTCTGTTTTGGAGTATGCAATGGCAATCCTGACTGTCAGCCATAAGCAGATAGAAAGGATGGAAAGGATACAGAATGAAGCTATGCGCATTATTCTTGGATGTACAAGAGATACAGCATGCAGGGCGATGCGCTACATTCTTGATTTTCCAACCATTGAAGAGAGAATGCAAGTTTGCAGGGCACGCGCCTACCTCAGAATTAACGCAAACACACAGCATTCACTGCATAGTGAAATTAGGAAGGTAAAGGGCAGCAGGTTAAAAAGAGGACGGTCGTGGATGGGTCAAGCCGAAGACATTCTTCAACAGGTGTGTTCACTTGAGGACTTAGAACCTGGCGAGGAGTGGGTGCAAGTGCCAACAGACTTCTGCACATCCTTTTCAGTTTGCATCCAACTAGATAGAAAATGCAGACAAGAAAATCCGGCTGCTGTGGAGGCTGAAGTACAAGCGTTGATTTTCGAGAATTCGCTAGACAGTGACGCGGTCATCTACACAGATGGGTCGGTCGTCCGACATGTGAGAAGCTCATGGGCCTTTACAGCTCGGGCCGGAGGGAGAATTGTGAAGGAGGACTCTGGTGCTTTCACTGAAACCACAAGTAGCCTGACCATGGAAGTCATGGCAGTAAGTAAAGCAATAACATGGCTCGAGACACAGACATTCACTAGGGCTTGTTTCCTTAGCGACTCAATGAACATGATCAAGAGGATAGAGGAGGGGTCGATCCGAAGAGAATGGTTGCTGCCTCTGAAGAGGTCTCGGCTGGCAAAGATTAGTTTCATCTTCGTGCCAGGGCATGCGGGAGTACAAGGAAATGAGCGGGCTGACAAGCTCGCAGGTGAGGCTACTGTGGAGGGCGGACGCGCCATGGACCAGGCTGACATTCTGAATGCTCTACGAGAAGTGAGACTTTTGCAAGAAACAAGTGATGACTGTGAATCTACAACAATGGCCAGACTGCGAGAGCAGCAAATTAAAAGAGGGGTGGCCAAACAAGAACACTACGCAGGAAGCCAAAGAAGATTGATAAACCAACACAGAACTGGCGTCGTTAGCCGCTACACGCTGCGGGATTTGCAGAGGAGGGGATCCGAGCACTTATGGACTGAATGGTCCGATGTGCAACGAGGATGATCTGTCGACTAACTAACTAACTAACTAACTACTACTACTACTACTACTACTACTACTACTACTACTACTACTACTACTACTACTACTACCACCACCACCACCACCACCACCACCACCACCACCACCACCACCACCACCACCACCACCACCACCACCACCACCACCACCACCACCACCACCACCACCACCACCACCACCACCACCACCACTACCACTACCACTACCACTACCACTACCACTACTACTACTACTACTACTACTACTACTACTACTACTACTACTACTACTACTACTACTACTACTACTACAACAACAGAGAGGAACAGTATGATATTAGATCTAATAATGAAGGACTACCAATTTTGAAGATGGGGGTTCGAAATATTCTTAAACATATTAGCAAGGCCTCAGGTGCAGATAACATCACAACAGAAATGATTAAAGCTTTAGAAGATTATGGACTAGATCAAGTCACCAGACTGCTGAACACATTATATGATACTGGAGATAAATTTAAGTTGCATGCCCTTCACAGGACGTAGCAGTCAACACCAGCATTTTCGCTGTTCGTGATTCCTGGGAAATTTTACGTTCAGTAGTTTGCCATTGCTTTCTGAACGACCGGCTCTTATACCTTTTTCGAAAAAACCAGCACCGCTGTGTTTCGAACCCGGGTATACGGGCTCACAAACAGCGTTCGCAAGCCCTTAGCCACAGAGACCGATACTGGATTATGTAACTCTATATTTATTGTAATCCCAAATAAATCAGGAGCCCTTGAATGTGATCAACACAGAACAATTAGTATAATGAGTTACATCACAAATAGTTTGCTACGAATTATCATGCAAAGAGGGAGGAAGAATTTACAACCTAAAATAGGGGAAGAACAATGTGGGTTTGTAGAAGGAAAGGGAAAAGTAAATGATGTGTATATGCTACGAATAGTTATTGAACGTGCTATAGAAGTAAACAAGGATATACATCTTTGCTTTATTGACTACACAAAAGCTTTTGATAGAGTTAGACATGTCAACATGGTGGATATGCTTGCAGATCTACAAATTGAAGGGAAAAACATTAGATTTATAAAAACATATATTGGACATAACAAGCTGCCATAAGGATTGATAATGAAGTGGGACAATATCAACCTATTAAGAGAGGTGTTAGGCAGGGATGTGTAATGTCTCCAGATCTTTTTTCATATACAGTGAACGTATTTTCAGAAATGTAGAAGATATAAATGGAATCAGCATTGGAGGACGAAACATCAATAACATTAGATATGCAGATGATACAGTATTGATTGCAGACAATGCGCAGGATCTGCAACAATTTGTAGATGCGGTTGTTGTACACAGTGAGCAGCTCGGGTTTGAATTAAATTGTAAAACGACACAGGTTATGGTCGTCACTAGAAAGAACGAAGTACCAGAGTGTAATATAGAAGTAAATGGGAATATTCTTCAACAAGTGAATCGATACAATTATCTCGGAACAGTGATAACATCTGATGGAAGATGCCTTGAAGAGATTAGAACAAGAATCGCCATGGCGAAAGTAGCCTTTAGCAAGATGAAAAACATTCTGACCAATAAAACGATGTCAATTGAAACGGAAAAAAATAGTGTTGAGGAGATACATAGAGCCTCTTCTTTTGTATGGATGTGGAACTTGGACAATGAGCAGTCAAGCTGAAAATCATCTGATGGCTGCAGATATGTGGTTTCTGAGGAAAATGCAAAGAATACCATGGACAGATATAAACACCAATGACCAAGTACTACAGGAGACAAATGAATCTCGTAAATTGATTAGAGAAAATAGACGTAGACAGTCAACATTTTTTGGACATGTTATGAGAAGAAATGGATTGGAGAACTTATTGACAACTGGCAAGATCGAAGGGAACAGACCAAGAGGAAGACCGATGCCATGTAGCACTTCAGACCGAGAGAGAGAATTTATAAGTGAGAAAGAATCCGAAGAGGTAATCTCAAAGCAGCAGATAGCAAAAGTCGCCAAATGACGTGACAATGTGAAAAACGTCACCGCGTGATACATTAGCAACCGGCCATTTAAGTTTGCGGCTGACAACTAGGAAGGCGGTATAAACTTCTCAGGGGCGAATTATTACCGTAAATCATTTAGAAGATGGAAATGCTGAAAGGGATCCATCACTTATGACTTATAGAAGATCTAGGCACACTCCAAAGTCAGGACTGACGATTGGCCATGCGTATTTAAATAAAAATTCGAAGGGATGGCTCAAGGTTAGCAATTGTCAACAAACAGGAGTTTTGTGAGTAGTTGATATCATGAAATGCGGCAATGATACTATATAAATAACGCAGGGCGGTTGAGCATTATCTTGGCTGTCGATTACTTTAATATAAGAATGTTCAGCATTGTGCGTTTACCTATTCACCCATCGCCGACCCTCACTTCAACATGGGAACGGCGATATTGATTGTTTAATGACGTCACAAGCTATTCTATATAAATGTCGACCTGCCTCCAGTCGTTTCAACCGAGAGGAAAACACCTGGATGGCTTGGCCACATGGCATAGACGAGACAGGAACACTGAGCTGATCCACGACTCTGGCGATCGAGTGAAATGGCGAGTCATGACAGCCCACGCTTTCCGGAATTGCACATGATTGATTGATTGTTGTCTAAATCAAGGGCACATAACTGTTGCTAGTTTACACATGCATGCATGCATGCATGCATGCATGCATGCATACATACATACATACATACATACATACATACATACATACATACATACATACATACATACATACTGTCGTAGTATTTCCTGGGGTGAGGGAAGCATACTATTACACCTTAATAACGGGATAGAGGTCCTCTGGGAATACGATTACTCTCAGTCTACAGACCCAACCAGCCCTTGGATTCTTGTCTCTCTCACTTTCAACCCTTTTCACCTCTCATCCAGATCAGATGACACGACTCTGGTGTCTACACATAATGACTAGATGATATAATGTACAAGAGGATTATCAACAAGGGGAATGTTCATGAGAGAATCCTGGCCCCCGCCAGGCGATAGAAGAAATGGCTATCTGGATTAGTCTCAGGCCGTCTCACTAATCACTGTACACATGATACCACAAGGTTAAAGAGGTCACTCATCTGCACACGTAGCGTGGAACGTCTCTGCCGAGGTGTAGACTCCACTGGAATGACTAACACGTCAATGTGGTGACTCCAAGTTGCGTTGGTACGTGATGACTCCGGACTAACATCCCTGTAGAAGTTCTGACGACTGGTCATTCAAGCTTCACTGGTAAGGCCGGTGCTAGACAACGGTCCTAAGAAGCCACCATAACATTTAACACACATTTAACAATGTCAAAGTTCTGGAAATAGAGGGTGGTCTCTAATGGGATCAGGATGGGTATAACTGGGCCTATAAGCACAGAAAGTTGGCACAGTTCAAGTGGACTCTGTCACTCAAAGTCAGTACGGGTAGCGCGTGACCCTGTAATGAAGGTCACCAATGTTCCTATTATGAAATGGTAGACTGTTCCCGGAACACCAGGCCATCCTGAAATACAGGGTAATGTAGTTCTTCTCTACCCGTTTGGCTAGTGGGTCACAATGTCAAAACTGATCACAGACAAGAGGACACGATACTCGCCCGTGAGTATCCATCATAATACTTGGTGGACTGACTGAAGATCATTTAGCGGTTGAGACGGGATTGGACTGTGGCGTAGTGACTTCCCGGCACGTGGTGTGGTGTAGAAGCCTCACTTCACGTCACGTAGGTAAGCCAGCCATGTTGCAGCCTTCACAAAGTCATCTTCCTCTAGTCCCGTCACGTAAGTCTCTCAGAAAGTAGAACCTGCCAAAGACAACACCATGTGTGAATATCGTGACACCTACTTACCCCCAAAGGTACACGTTACCTATGTGTACTCAGCATAGGCCGGTGTCGCCATGTCCCGGCCGGCAGGCTCACAGACCAGGATCCACTGAAAAAACTGAACTAGGTCTGGGTCCTAACAAGTGCTGGCTGAACCGTCCTCCGTATCGAATCAGTCCAGGGTAGGGCTGTGTATCTGGTCATGGTGTCTGCGAAATCCTGCTGTCCTAAAACGACTTCTAATGACTCAATATTCCAGGTTAGTAGGTTAAAAGTACCTAGAGACATAATGGCCCTGAAGGAGGCCGGTGACAACCGAATTCCCCTCCCTCAGAGGTAGCCCCCTCTCCCTGGTTCTATGTTATGAGTACCCACTATCCGATAGGTTTCCCAGAGCTCGAGCTTCGATCCAGGAAATTAATAGATTATACAGGGAAATCCCCCTGTAGCGGAAGTCCACATCCCGTTCCCTCCTCCCATAGTCAGGGTCAGAGCGTTTGGAACGGTGTTCAGCTGGCTGTGACCAGCTCTGTCGCATCCCCCAGTTTCTCCAGTGTCAACCTTTCGGGAACCAACTGCCTATCAAGATGGTTTTCCGTTACGGCATCCAATAACATAAAGAATAAGAGGAAAGCCCAGCAAAGCCAGTGGTCGCCACACCAAATAAATCGAACTTCGACACCCGCAATGTCCTTCGAATGACTTTCGACACGTCCGGCGACCATCGTATGGCTTTCGTCTAGTTCGGCCGAGTTCCCTGATACCTCACTCGACCTTTGTTCTACAACGCCTTCGCCCACGTCCGGTTGTGTCGACTACGTTAGAGTTATAAGGCGCCCAGGAGTGAACTCGGACTACTAACACTATTGGGCCTGTCCTAATTTTCCCTAACTACTTGTACCGGCGATAACACGCATTCACCCACTTGTACCATTGTAACGTACAAAACAAGCCTACACTCCATCGTGTTCAACTAGCCTGCAGTGTTGAATTAAAACGCAAGCCCACATGTTCACCCTTGACTGACCTTTGTGCGCCGGGCGGGACATGCTGTCGAACAGCTTCGGGTCAACGCGGTACCTTACGACAAACTGTGCATTCAGAATTGAGGAGCTCCCGTCCCAACACTGGACGTTCTGTCAGTTTTCTTCGACAAACAGCAAGACACTGGCTTCCTCTTTCCCATTTACGAATTAACACAGTCGTCCAAACACAACTTCTTTCTCGCAAGGCCGGATCTCAACTGAGCCTGTCTTTGTTCTGAGAAGGTTTTTGCGCATGCGTTAGCGGACCTGGTTGGGTTGAGCATCACTCACCCGAATAGTCTAGAAGTCAAGGGCCACCAATCGCCCTTGCGTGGGGTACATTATTACCTCGGTTGTATCCCTTAGACTAGGTCGGCTGTTCCGGGCTGACTGAAAAGGGGACTTGGACTTTTGGGAGTTTTGCTAGGTGAATTCTCAGCAGTTCCATGATAGGCCCCCTCTTAAGAGAGTTGACCGCGTCGACTGTCTCCTGCTGGAGATTCACTCCTAGTAAACTTGTCCTCTGCCTCTGGGACTAGATGACTAGACAGAAAGTCAGCCCCAACATTCGCCTTACCGGGAATGTATTCCACTGTAAAGGTGTAGGGCTGAAGCATCAACGACCAACGCATCAAGCGCGCGTTGAGCTTACGGGAGGTGGCCAAGCCCATCTTTGGTTGATGGTCTGCCGGTGTCCTCAAAGGTTCAACCTCCCCATCAATTTGGGCATAACTTGGACAGCCCGTCTCATATCAGTGATCGACAACCGCGCTTGCCCGTCGAGCCATTACGTTCGGCCGGACGACCATCCGACTCGCGTACGCAACGGGGTGCAATACCCACGGATCTTCCCTTCCCGACCGTACCAGTGTCGTCACTACCGCTATGTCTCCCAACACACATGTCTCGGGATCTGCGGTATCGTCCTCGATGGACTGTATAGTCTTCCCAAAACCCTCTGGACTCGGTTTTCCCTGGCCATCTCTTTCGATAGCGGGGCCAGTCAGCCGATGGTCGGTCGGAGTCCAGGGTATCTCGCGCCGAATCCGACGTTACCCACCCCTTCCGAACTGGGTTACTAGTGACTGACATCGCCGACAGGTGCGGAGATTTGTCACCGGACCTCTCCTCGTTTTTCCGCAGGAGATTTGCATGGAAACTTCTCAATATTCCCCCGATCCGGATCTCGTTGTTGGTCTTGGACACTACCCTGAACACGGGATAAGGTCCTTGCCATCCTACCTCGAGCATATTGGTCCTGCTTGGACCCCATAATAATACTCTATCTCCCACCTTAAGACCTAATCTAGTCTTAGTCCGATTTGTGGGTTTAGCCTTCTGGCACTCTGGGCATGACTTTACTAACCGGCGGACATCGCCAGTCATTCGTGGCCAGTAATAATGACCGGAAATTCGCTGCAGCGTCGCTCTGACACCCATATGTCCACTCCCGGATAAATTACTACCGGATATGGTGTGTCCCCTCTGAAGAATTGGGAGACGGTAGTCCGTCGGGACCACCAACTGCCCATGCAGTTCATCTCCCCTTCCGGCTCTCCGGTAGAGCAGCCGATTCTTCAGATAGTACTGGTCCCGTTGCGGTGGGTCAGCACTTTTCTGCAGCTTCTTGTAGCACGGACGTAGTGTCGCGTCTTCGCTCTGGGCCGTGCGCAACTCCCCTAGCTGGGTTTTCGAGCTGGTTGGGTTTGCCTCGTCTTTCCCCGTGTGGGCGCAGGTATGTATGTCGCCTAGGTGAATTGGCTCCTTCGGCACCCCTAGAAATACATATTTACTCCCCAGGATCACGGTATATAGGGGATCGAGTAATACCGCGGCTGGGATGATGCCCATGACGTATCTCGACCTAATCTCTACGTTAGCGATTGGTAAAGTCATGGCTACCGCACTCTTCATAGCCGGCTGTATCTCGATGCTCTCCCCAGTGAGGTGGTCTGGCCTCACTAGACTGGCGGCAATGACAGCTTCCCCGTCTAGGCCAGTGTCATAGAGACACTCAACCTGCTGGCCGTTGACTTCAATCAATTCGACCACAGGTGGCCTCTCTTGATCCAGAGTCTCTTCGACGACCCCGACCTTTTCGGTGGCCACGGCCTTGGAAGCCACTAGGCAGGCCGCGAAGTGTGAGCTCTTAGTCTTCGATCTGCAGTCCCTGGTATTGTGCGAGGGCGACTTGCAAATCGAACACCACTTCACACTCCACTTCCGTTTCGGTGGCGAGTTAGGTGGGCTCTTGCTCCCATCCTTGACTTCTCTGGACTCTGGTCAGATGATTTCTCATAAGGTTCTACCTTCTTGGCATGAGAGTTCTTCAGTTTCTTTTTGTCAGCCTTGTCCTGACTTTTACCCATGGAGGGATGGGTTTCCCCACCTTCACCATGCACTTCGACGAATCGTTCTGCCATTTTGGTTACTACCTCTAATCTTTCCGCCCCTTGTTCTCCCAAGAACTCTTTTAGCGGTTTCGACATATGCTTCCGCATCTGGTCGACGATCATCAGTTCTTCGAGACTGTCGTAATTGTGTGCGAACTGGGCTAAGTCCATCCATTTATGGATGTAGGATCTAAGACGCTCGCCGTACACAGCAAATAACTCACTCGGTTCTCGTTTCTCTTCTCGAAACTTTTTGCGGTAAGTATGCGACGTCACCTCGTAACGTTTCAGCAGCGTGGCCTTCAGTTCGTCATAATTATTCTCGTGTCCCGCTGGTAAACGCGAGTAGACCTCGTAAGCGGTTCCGCGCAACCCCTGGGACAGTTTCAGACACCACTTGTCTCGATCGAGGCCCATGGCGACAGACATAGCCTCAAATTTCTGTAAGAGCTGATACATTTTTTCTTTATCTTCTTCAAAAATCGGTAGAGGAAACTTCATGGCATGATAACCATGTTGACCTAAGGTAGGTGAACCAGGAAGTGAAGACCCTCCTACGGCTCCTTCAGAATCCCTACTTGATTGTGCCCTGAGCTCGAGTTCCCGCATGCGGAACTCATGCTCTCGCTTTTGAGCTTCTTATTCGGCTTCGAACTTCTTAGCGGCTTGTTCGGCTTCAACTTCTTAGCGGCTTGCTCGGCTTCGAACTTCTTAGCGGCTTGTTCAGCTCCGAACTTCTTAGCGGCTTGTTCGGCTTCGAACTTCTTCAACTCCAAGGCCACCCTTCGATCCTCCGCTTCTTGCTGTCTTCTCTCTCTCTCTTCCTGACGGAAGTCTCTCTCAACCCCTTGGATATACTATGATAGTGCAGTGCCGGTCAGGCCCATTCCTTCGCCGGTTGCCCGCACTTCATCCATATTTATTTTGGTGGATGCCATACTTAGAGAGTATATGTTAGTAGTGTGAGTGATAGGTAAATAACGCAATATATAGATATGCAATACATCAATCTAATCTATCTAATCTATATATGACGTCACAACACACCACAAGTCAATCTGTCTTTGTCAAGAGAAGAAACAGGACCAAAGAACTATGTAGACCTGAATAGAGAAACTAGGAATGAAAGGTCCTAACGATAATCACCAGAGCTGTCTCATCAATCTCCCGGACGAGCCCCCAAATAATGTCGTAGTATTTCCTGGGGTGAGGGAAGCATACTATTACACTTTAATAATAGCATAGAGGTCCTCTGGGAATACGATTACTCTCAGTCTACAGACCCCACCAGCCCTTGGATTCCTGTCTCTCTCACTTTCAACCGCTGGACAATACCCTTTTCACCTCTCATCCAGAACAGATGACACGACTCTGGTGTCTACACATAATGACTAGATGATATAATGTACAAGAGGATTATCAACAAGGGGAATGATCATGAGAGAATCCTGGCCCCCGCCAGACGATAGAAGAAATAGCTATCTGGATTAGTCTCAGGCCGTCTCACTAATCACTGTACACTGGGTACGATACCACAAGGTTAAAGAGGTCACTCATCAGCACACGTAGCATGGAACGTCTCTGCCGAGGTGTAGACTCCACTGGAATGACTAACACGTCAATGTGGTGACTCCAAGTTGCGTTGGTACGTGATGACTTCGGACTAACATCCCTGTAGAAGTTCTGACGGCCGGTCATTCAAGCTTCACTGGTAAGGCCGGTGCTAGACAACGGTCCTAAGAAGCCACCATAACATTTAACACACATTTAACAATGTCAAAGTTCTGGAAATAGATGGTGGTCTCTAATGGGATCAGGATGGGTATAACTGGGCCTATAAGCACAGAAAGTTGGCACAGTTCAAGTGGACTCTGTCACTCAAAGTCAGTACGGGTAGCGCGTGACCCTGTAATGAAGGTCACCAATGTTCCTATTATGAAATGGTAGACTGTTCCCGGAACACCAGGCCATCCTGAAATACAGGGTAATTTAGTTCTTCTCTATCCGTTTGGCTAGTGGGTCACAATGTTAAAACTGATCACAGACAAGAGGACACGATACTCGCCCGTGAGTAGCCATCATAATACTTGGTGGACTGACTGAAGATTATTTTGCGGTTGAGACGGGATTGGACTGTGGCGTAGTGACTTCACGGCACGTGGTGTGGTGTAGAAGCCTCACTTCACGTCACGTAGGTAAGCCAGCCATGTTGCAGCCTTCACAAAGTCATCTTCCTCTAGTCCCGTCACGTAAGTCTCTCAGAAAGTAGAACCTGCCAAAGACAACACCATGTGTGAATATCGTGACACCTACTTACCCCCCAAAGGTACACGTTACCTATGTGTACTCAGCATAGGCCGGTGTCGCCATGACCCGGCCGGCAGGCTCACAGACCAGGATCCACTGAAAAAACTGAACTAGGTCTGGGTCCTAACAAGTGCTGGCTGAACCGTCCTCCGTCTCGAATCAGTCCAGGGTAGGGCTGTGTATCTGGTCATGGTGTCTGCGAAATCCTTCTGTCCTAAAACGACTTCTAATGACTCAATATTTCAGGTTAGTAGGTTAAAAGTACCTAGAGACATAATGGCCCTGAAGGAGGGCCGGTGACAACCGAATTCCCGTCCCTCGGAGGTAGCCCCCTCTCCCTGGTTCTATATTATGAGTACCCACTATCCGATAGGTTTCCCAGAGCTCGAGCTTCGATCCAGGAAATTAATAGATTATACAGGGAAATCCCCCTGTAGCGGAAGTCCACATCCCGTTCCCTCCTCCCATAGTCAGGGTCAGAGCATTTGGAACGGTGTTCAGCTGGCTGTGACCAGCTCTGTCGCATCCCCCAGTTTCTCCAGTGTCAACCTTTCGGGAACCAACTGCCTATCAAGATGGTGTTCCGTTACGGCACCCAATAACATAAAGAATAAGAGGAAAGCCCAGCAAAGCCAGTGGTCGCCACACCAAATAAATCGAACTTCGACACCCGCAATGTCCTTCGAATGACCTTCGACACATCCGGCGACCATCGCATGGCTTTCGTCTAGTTCGGCCGAGTTCCCTGATACCTCACTCGACCTATGTTCTACAACGCCTTCGCCCACGTCCGATTGTGTCGACTACGTTAGAGTTCTAAGGCCGCCCAGGAGTGAACTCGGACTACTAACACTATTGGGCCTGTCCTAATTTTCCCTAACTACTTGTAGCGGCGATAACACGCATTCACCCACTTGTACCATTGTAACGTACAAAACAAGCCTACACTCCATCGTGTTCAACTAGCCTGCAGTGTTGAATTAAAACACAAGCCCACATGTTCACCCCTGACTGACCTTTGTGCGCCGGGCGGGACATGCTGTCGTACAGCTTCGGGTCAACGCGGTATCGACATACGTTATTTATCTAAATATGTTTAACGTACCTTACTACAAACTGTGAATTCAGAATTGAGGTGCTCCCGTCCCAACACTGGACGTTCTGTCAGTTTTCTTCGACAAACAGCAAGACACTGGCTTCCTCTTTCCCATTTATGAATTAACACAGTCGTCCAAACCCAACTTCTTTCTCGCAAGGCCGGATCTCAACTGAGCCTGTCGTTGTTCTGAGAAGGTTATTGCGCATGCGTTAGCGGATCTGGTTGGGTTGAGCATTACTCACCCGAATAGTCTAGAAGTCAAGGGCCACCAATCGCCCTTGCGTGGGGTACATTATTACCTCGGTTGTATCCCTTAGACTAGGTCGGCTGTTCCAGGCTGACTGAAAAGAGGACTTGGACTTTTGGGAGTTTTGCTAGGTGAATTCTCAGCAGTTCCATGACACATACATACATACATACATACATACATACATACATACATACATACATACATACATACATACATACATACATACATACATACATACATACATACATACATACATACATACATACATACATACATACATACATACATACATACATACATACATACATACATACATACATACATACATACATACATACATACATACATACATACATACAATACATACATACATACATACATACATACATACATACATACATACATACATACATACATACATACATACATACATACATACATACATACATAACATACATACATACATACATACCATACATACATACATACATACATACATACATACATACATACATACATACTATACATACATACATACATACACATACATACATACATACATACATACATACATACATACATACATACATACATACATACATACATACATACATACATACATACATACATACATACATACATACATACATACATACATACATACATACATACATACATACATACATACATACATACATACATACACTACATACATACATACTACATACATACAACATACATACATACATACATACATACATACATACATACATACATACATACATACATACATACAATACATACATACATACATTACATACATACATACATACATACATACATACATACATACATACATACATACATACATACATACATACATACATACATACATACATACATACATACATACATACATACATACATACATACATACATACATACATACATACATACATACATACATACATACATACATACATACATACATACATACATACATACATACATACATACATACATAACATACATACATACATACAGACATACATACATACATACATACAATACATACATACATACATACATACATACATACATACATACATACATACATACATACATACATACATACATACATACATACATAACATACATACATACATACATACATACATACATACATACATACATACAGACAGACAGACAGACAGACAGACAGACAGACAGACAGACAGACAGACAGACAGACAGACAGACAGACAGACAGGCACGCACGCACGCACGCACGCACGCACGCACGCACGCACGCACGCACGCACGCACGCACGCACGCACGCACGCACGCACGCACGCACGCACGCACGCACGCACACACACACACACACACACACACACACACACACACACACACACACACACATACATACATACATACATACATACATACATACATACATACATACATACATACATACATACATACATACATACATACATACATACATACATACATACATACATACATACATACATACATACATACATACATACATACATACATCTCCACGTCATGCCGTGATGAGTCAGACCGCGCGCTACGGCACGCACAGTCTTGTCAACGCGAGGCCGCAAGGCGCAGATCAATTTTGACCAGAGAATTCGCCTGAGAAAGTCACCCAAAAATAAATGTAACTGAACGTGTAGAGTGATGACAATTTAAACATAAATACTAGAAGGGGTGTTGAATGCAAACATTCATTCATTATCATTTCAGTAGCTCTGAATAATCCAAAAGAATATTAAATGATTATCGTTGGATTATGGCACCTAAATCCGCTATTTTCCCGCCATGGAAATTACTGCACCATAGCATGCGATCTTAATCATTTCAGTTCGGAATGTAACCACCGACTTAAATAGTCGAAAATTATACTGTACGCGTAAAAATGGATGTTCAGTTGAATTATTGATACTAGATTAATTCATGACTTCTATATAAAACGAAATTTACGAGGCAACTTAAGTCTTAAAAAGACAGTCTCTTTATCTCTGTTAGAAGACAAATTTGACAAGCCAAGATGTATACGTTCGTAGACAATGGAGGGAACTACAATACTCGGTAATCGGTTTCTGTTTTAATGCGACCTTGAAATAATCAGGGAATGTTAACGCCACATACATACGAATGCAAATCCCTATCTATTGAGAGTTATTTACACTTCTTTTACAGGGCGTCGCAATCGACTACAGCATTTTGTGGATATTTGTGGTTTACTGGGAATTTTTAGGTTTAGTAGTCTGACATTGTTTTCTGAACAACCGACGCCTCATACCATCGAAAACAACGCAAAACGGCCTGCTTCCAAATGGCCGGCAGCTGAATTTAGAATCATCGATTAGGTAGACAGAAATGTTGATTTCATTCCTGCTAACACAGTTGATATTCTGATGCTATGGATCACAGAGTCAATTCGAGTTTCAAGTCTTACTATTTAAGAGTAAAATTCCTTAGGACTACCATCGTCATTGATAGAGGTTTCTGTAGAAGGTCTCGCTGGGATAAATTGAAGACATCCGGGAAAAGGATTAGTCTTTCTAGAAACCCCTAAGAACATGCTTAAAGAATGGAGGTCGAAATATCAATATTAGCAAGGATGTTGAATCGGCTGAGTCAGATTCACAGTGTTTCATTCATTGGTGGAGTCAACTGATCTGATTCATGTGGTGTAAATAAGCGGTCTTAGATTCATGTGGTGTGCTTGCTTGCTTGCGTATGCTGGTTTGTACTCCAGGGCGAAGTCCTGTATGTCGGATGAAGACATCCTGTTGTCCAACATCAGTGTGATGTCATACCGGCCCTGAGGTTTGCTTATTGGTGTGCAGACTGGTGGTTCCTCCCCGAGCAGGCAGATACTCTCCGACTTCGGAAGAATCAGCGATCCTACTACGTTAGCCAGGACGTGTTAGTAGGTCTTGTCCAGTATAGAACCTGGTCCAGGTGCTATGGAAACACCTCTGCGTCCCTCCATTCATGTGGTGTAATAAGCGGTCAAAGATTCATGTGGTGAAAATAAGCGCTCTAAGATTCATGTGGTGTAAATACACAGTCTAAGATTTATGTGGTGTAAATACGCAGTCTAAGATTCATGTGGTGAAAATAAGCTGTCTAAGATTAATGTTGTGGAAACAGCTGACCCAGACTCTCGTGGTAGAGTCAGCTAACTCAGACTGACGTGGTGGAAACTGCCGACTCAGACTCTTATAGTGGAATCAGCTGACTCAGACTGACGTTTTGGAATCAGCTGACTCAGACTCTCCTGGTGGAAACAGCTGACTCAGAGTGATGTGGCGGCATTGCCTGATTTCGACTCACTTGATGAAATCAGCTGGCTTAGACTCATGTGATTGACTTAAACTGGTTCAAGATTTCAAGTGAAGTTAGCGAATGTAAACATTCTGCAAATTACAAAAGCATTGGGGCAAGAAACGCCGCCTGAAGATGTGGCTGAACGGCCAGTTTCTCGTGATACAGATCTGAAAGATGGTGAATAGCTCCAACAGAACCTCGGCCCGACAAAGACCCTACTGATGAAACAATGACTAGGCATTTACAATCCTCATCATGTCTAAGGCTGTTTGCAAAATGTCGCTAGCATCAAGGCCTGGCGAACAGCCTCGCGATCTCCGGCCATTGCCCACGGCTTATGGACCCTCGTGCCCAGAGTGTCTGCAATGTCCTGTGTCTATCTTAGTGCTTGTCGACCCTTGCCCCTTCTGTGAGGATCCTGCTGCCCAATCCACTGTGACGTTCAATACGGCCACAGTATTTAAGATTCCGGGACAGGTTACTGGTTTTGATCGTGTATTTTGTTTCTTTTTTTTTTTTTTTCAATGTTCAGATCTTGTAGAATTTTACTATTGTTTTCTTCCTTTTAGTCCACGTCATTTATGAATGTTTAAATAACATGTAAACTTAAACGCCCCACTTTTCTGTTTCAATTAATACGAAGTGGTCAGTGACTCATGTCCGTATATTGTCACAGGAAAGGTGCATGTTCTCCACAATTTTACTGTAAATTAATTGCTTGTCTTGTGCCATAGGTTTTTAATACTGTTTATTTTCAGCGTTTCTACAACCAGCCTGCGACTAACTTCTTGTTAACGGTCCTAATTATTGTTAATATCTAGCCAATTTATTGAAAATGCGGGATCTTTGGTTAATATTTAGTTTCCTACGTGGACTGTTACATTTTCTACTAAAGTATGAGGTATTATTTTGTTGCTTATAACTTATACTATTGTAAATTTAATTTCCCAAAGCAGTTTCCTGCAATGGTTTTGTGATCTAATAGTACTATCACATAATTTTGGCATGAGAGCAAGGAGGAATAGGTGGCCAATCCTTACCCTCACTTTGGCTAGCGACGAGCCCCATCTTCCAACCCGCATCTGACCGTGCTCATGAGATTACCAGAACAGTTGTTGTTTTTGTGTGTTTGTAGTATTAGACAGCCTTAATGAATATGGCATTAGCATGCTGAAACAGGACTGGCCTCAACTGTGTAAAGTAAGAGTTTATTGTAAATAAAAACATCGAAAAATACACGAGGCTACAGAAAAACCTCTCGCGTTAGACATCGCCAATCAATGCCAACGTTATCGTTGTCTTATGTGAAGAAATTGCACAGCAACGCTAGCCTCAAGCAATACACACGTCGTGCTACAGAACCAGTCAACAACCATCAATACGGAGGCAAGACTCTGCTGTACCAACAATCATCCCCTGGTTCGCCGCAGGCTGACCCCCCCCCCCCCCCCCCCAAAAAAAAAAAGGGGGGATTAGTTATTGAAACACTAAACTACTTAGGTGTATCCTTAGCAAAATTGTTACGCCGCCGTCTGACTCGGGCTCCGAAGATTATGGGTTCAATTCCGGGCCGTGTCCTTCGATTCAAGAGTGCATTCTTTTGGAGACTACTGGGGGTGGAGTTCGTGCTCTGTGCGACGCTTTCGTCAGTTCGCTGCGGAAAGTGATTGAGTCATATGAGATATAACCTCGGTGCAATGAAGTCGACTTTTAAGCGACTTTAATTTCTTAATGGTTACGCCGTCTGCCTCCGAAGGTCGTTTGTTCAGTGTTGGGCTACGTCGGGCTACGTTGTTCGGCTCACGAATGCAGTTTTCTCAGAGACTCCTGGAGGTCGTTGCTAGAGCTACGGAGTTAAAATTCGCAGACGATTTGAAAGCAGACCGCCATGCTTTGATTTTGATTTTAGGGCCGGGGTTGTTCAGAAAGCGCAGGCAAACTAAAAATAAATGACCAGTCTAAACGCATTAAGGCACATGGGGCATATGGTGCAGGACCCATGTTTTATAGATCACTTGGTAATTGGTGGGTGATGTGTCAATATCAGACTGCTCGCTTTTACTTCCAAAGACATTCGTGGTACCCATTCTAGGCTGGATTACTTTTTAAGAATCCAAATCCGCCCAGTTGCGGATCGAACCCACGAGCATCAACTCATCAGTCTTGTGTCTATCTATACGTCCCTACCGCGGCTCCCAATGACAAACTCATCATCTAGTGCATCAATGCAGAAAGCTTTTGTCTAACCACCTCCCTAGTATTACTATTTGTGTCAAAAACATGGATAAAAACTAAAAGGATTACTAATAAATTGCAAACATTCATTAACTGGTGCCTGCGTTTAACAGTGGGACTAAAATTGTATGAAGAATTTCCAACGTGGAGATCATGGCGCGAACTAAACAAATCCCAGAGAATGAAGAAATGAGGAAAAGACTAGCGCTGGATGGGACATACACTGAGAAGCCCTGAGAATAGTATAACTCATTTGACTGGAAGCCACGGAAAAGTGAGAGACATAAAACACATGGAAATGAGAAATAAAGACAGGGATAAATAATATGGGTAGAACGTGGGCGGATCTTCTGGGGTGTCGCGAAATTCCCAGTAGGCGTATCTTCGCGGAGAAATCTGACACGGAGTACCCGAGCTATTGTTAACCTCGGGCTTCCCCGTAGGAAATCACTAGTCCTACACTGTTCTTTCTCTTTCTGGAAGTTCGGATTTCGGGCTCGCCTTTGCACCCAAAGACCCCTGAACTGAACTTAGATGATTTTCTCGTGAATAGGAAACATGAACCTCGAGAAAGTTGCTTTTCTCCAGATACTGCGACTTCTGTAGGCTTCGAGATTTTTCTCGAGAACACAGATGAGACAGCCATTTGCATTCACTATTGTCTAGCGACCAGACGTGGGTTTTTTTTACGGCTGTTGTCTTTATGGAGCTTCCAGGTTCCCGACAACATTACGGTCAGTATGTATAGGTACTTCAATTTTAATTCACCGCAAACAACCGCAAACAAAGAAGAATCCCTTCGAGCCTCATTTGCATCGGTCCGGCAATCATTTTCCGGTTTAGTGTTCGGTGGACTGCTAGACCGATCGATGGATGTTTTTAAGTTTTTGAGCACGTAGGGCCCTCACTGTCGTCGACAGTGAGGGCCCTACGGGCCCAAAACTAAAAAAAACATCCATCGATCGGTCTAGCAGTCCACCGAACACTAAACCGGAAAATGATTGCCGGACCGATGCAAATGAGGCTCGAAGGGATTCTTCTTTGTTGCGGTGAATTAAAATTGAAGTACCTATGTATAATAGTTCTACATCTAAGGTAAATAAGCTTGTACTTCTATACTTGTCCTGTTTAATTATATTACGCGATTGTCGGTGAAGCACGCTGTGTGTAGTCAGTCAGGCCGGGACGTGAATATTTAATGAGGGATATCGATCGATTTAGTGCACAAAAGAATTCAGGAACTGACTAATAAAAGAACAAGTACATCAACAGGCTGTCTAAAAACTAAAGATGACAAAATCATAATAGAAAAAGATCAGATTCTACATGTATGGACAGATTATGTGAAAACCCTGTATAATGATAACAGAGAGGAACAGTATGAGTATGATATTAGATTTAATAATGAAGGACAACCAATTTTAAAGATGGAGGTTCAAAATGTTCTTAAGCATATGAAAGCTGGCAAGGCCCCCGGTGCAGATAACATCACAACAGAAATGATTAAAGCTTTAGAAGAATTTGGATTAGAGCAAGTCACCAGACTGCTGAACACATTATATTATACTGGAGATATACCTTCTGGATTACGTAATTCTGTATTTATTGCAATCCCAAAGAAATCAGGAACCTTGGAATGTAATCAACATAGAAAAATTAGTATAATGAGCCACATCACAAAGACTTTGTTACGAATTATCATGCAAAGAGTGAGGAAGAAAATACAACCTGAAATAGGGGAAGAACAAAATGGGTTTGAAGATGGAAAGGGTACAGTAAATGCTGTGTATATGCTGCGAACAGTTATTGAACGCGCTATAGAAGTAAACAAGGATATACATCTTTGCTTAATTGACTACACAAAGGCTTTTGATAGAGTTATACATGTCAGCATGGTGGATATGCTTGCAGATCTACAAATTGTTGGGAAAGACATTTAAAAAAAAAAATTTGCATATTCTTCAACAAGTGAATCGATACAATTATCTCGGAACAGTCATAACATCTGATGAGAGATGCCTTAAAGAGATTAGAACAAGAATCGCCATGGCGAAAGTAGCCTTTAGCAAGATGAAAGACATTCTGACCAATAAAAAGATGTCAATTGAAACGAGGAAAAGAGTGTTGATGGGGGTACATAGAGCCTGTTCTTTTGTATGGATGTGAAACTTGGACAATGTGCAGTCAAGCTGAAAAACATTTGATGGCTACAGAAATGTGGTTTCTGGGGAAAATGCAAAGAGTACCACGGACGGATAGAAAAGCCAATGACCAAGTACTACAGGAGACAAATGAAAATCGTAGACTGATTAGAGAAATTAGACGAAGACAGTAAAAATAGTTTGGACATGTTAAGAGAAGAAATGGATTGGAGAACTTATTGCTCCTTCAAGAAAATCCAAACTATCTAGGAGTCACATTTGATCGTCGCCTGACATGGAAGACACAGGTTGAGAAAAATCGAACAAGAGCAAGGCAGAGAATGGGAATCATGAAAAAGCTTGCTGGTAAAACGTGGGGAGCAGATGAAAAAGTACTCAAGAAGTTATATACTGGACGGGTGAGGCCAGTACTGGAATATGGCATTGCAGCTTGGGCAACAGCAGCTAAGTCAAACTTTAACAAAATAAGTAGAGTCCAAAACCAAGGAATGCGAATCATAACTGGAAGCCTGAAGACAACGCCTATTAATGAACTAGAAAAGATCACTTGTTTACAACCAATGCAGGACAGAAGAGACAGCAGAGCCCAGCAACAAGCAGAAAAATTTAGAAGATTGACAGACTACCCTATGTACAACAGATTTCATGGTTTTGGAAAAGGGAAGACTGAAGCGTAGCAACTTTGTAGAAACTGCAAAACGAAGGATTAGGGCAGATCCTATACTTAACATATCAACAGTCAAGTCCATTTACAATGCACACAAGTTCCCAGCTTGGAGACAGCAGCAACTGCCTGAGATGATAGAAAACATTCCTGGTATTGAGAAAAAGAACACTCAGCATGAAACCGAAAGAAGAGAAATAACCCTAAACTACATAAAAGAACATTACCCAAGCAGCAATTGGACCCATGCATATACAGATGGATCAGCCAAAAATTCAGTAGAGAATGGAGGAGGAGGAATTCTCCAATATTTAAAAAAATGGAGTGAAAAAAAAACACACATTCAATGGCAACTGGAAAATTTTCAAGTAACTTCAAAGCGGAGGTAGAGGCTCTGAAAACTGCAGCAGAAATGCTCCTGATGGAGGAAAATAAAGAGAAGCAAATAGCTATCTTCACAGATGCAAAGTCAGCTGTCTCAATACTGAAGAGCAATAACAGCACAGAACTAGCTGACCTAAGAGCAACACTCCATGGTCTATGCCAGAAATCCAAAAAAGTTGTAATACAGTGGATCCCATCACATTGCAGTATACCTGGAAACGAAGAGGCTGACAGACTAGCAAAAGAGGGCGGACGACTACCACAGCCTGACATAGACATAACCTATAATGAGGCAAAGAGGTTTATAAAAAGCACTTATAGAACCAAATGGAAATCAGATCATCCAGGCCATCAGAAGGATGATGCATATTACAAACTCGACCGAAGAGAACAAGTAGCAATCTTCAGACTCCGCACAGGACATAACAGGCTGAAATACCACTTGTTCAATAAACTAAAGATAGGAGATACCGATGAATGTAATTGTAGAACTGAAAAAATGACAGCAAAACATTTGCTGCAGGATTGCCCAACGTATGCAGAATAGAGAAAGATATTTTGGCCCACACCTGCTTCATTTGAGGACAAGCTCTATGGAGATATCAACAAGCTCAAGTTGACCGCAGCTTACTTTAACTACATACAGGTTGACATTTAAAGGTGCATGAAGACCCAGAGGCATGAAATGGAATATTGCTTGGATAGCAAATCCATTATGTGGAAAGTCCAAATCGAAAGCTCGCTGTGTGGGCTTCACAAAAGGTGGAAAAGTGTCCTAGTGGCACGAAATGGAATATTGCTTGGATAGAAAATCCATTACGTGGAAAGTCCAAATCAAAAACCCATTGTGTGGGCTTCATAAAAGGTGGAAAAGTGTCCTAGTGGCATGAAATGGAATATTGCTTGGATAGCAAATCCATTACATGGAAAGTCCGAATCGAAAGCTCACTGTGTGGATGTCATCTGCAGACTGCATACTTCTGGTTTCCGGAAGAACAGCCTATGGTGAACGGAAGGCCCAATATACGGAAGTGAGGCTAAGCAGCCATGTGCAGGACGTGACGATTCCTTGGGTGAGCCCAGTACCAGAGCGCTATGTATCGGCTCTGCAAGTATGGAAGCCTCCTTGGATGGCGGGGAATGCCCATGGTCTGCCCCTGCCTTCCCTTGAGGGGTGACCAGGATCTTTGGCTATTCTATATGGGCCAGCTGGGATGGGGGATAACACCACAAAGTGAGAGTAAAACGTCCTAAGAAACCCCCGGGAAGGTTAACCCGGTCAACAAATGCCCGCAGAAGTCGGATGTGTCGGCCTAACGGCGCAAGAACGCAGCTCTGCTGTAAACAGGCACAACGCAATCACATCCGAAAAAAAACTCCGGATGAACGCAGAAGAAGAAGAAGAAGAAGAAGAAGAAGAAGAAGAAGAAGAAGAAGAAGAAGAAGAAGAAGAAGAAGAAGAAGAAGAAGATTGAACTAACGGCGATAGATCGGACAAGAGCATCAGTTAGATTAGGTCGCGAGTTTATAGAACCGTACGTTGGCGTGTTCTGGTTCCTCGCGATTCAGATTGTATGATCGATGTGATTGTGGTGTAGGTTTGTGCACATCACATATGCGAGGATCTGTGTACATTCGTCATGATTCTTGGAGGAGTGACGAGGAAAGAGGTGGCGTATCTTCTATACTCTACCCCACTCTACTCTAATTGTTTTGGGAGAACTACACTGTGGTTATGGGTGATGATGGGGTAATTTCTTCTGTACAAGGGGAGATGAAAGAGGCCGTGGAAAGGGATGCGGACTGCATTCTAAATATGAGATAGTTGGTCCTACTAGACCAGTGTAATCGTTTATACTATGACCACCGATGGAGGGAGGGTTGATGGAACGGGATTGGACATTAACCGTCTACATGAGGTGTTATATCATGTATCCTTATATTACTCTTTGCTTTCTATTAGAGAGGGGTGTGACAAGGAGGGTTTCTCTTTGAACTGGGGCGGAGATCCTTGGGAAGAAATGGAAGACGATGATGAGGATTTGTCCGGACGGACAACTCCCCATGAGAGATGACCACTACGCCTATGTAAGATGCAGGTGTTTTACTAGGGTAACCGAAGAGGGGGAGATGGAATGTGTGTGATAGACAGGGAGTGTCAGGTGGACGGTGACGACCAGACCTGTATATACTGGAACCGTGTCTCCCAAGACGAAGCAGTTCCAGGTGCTGCCTGACAATGGAAGATCAAGTTCACTCCCTTCTGCACTCCCTCTCGCTCGGAAGAATAAAGTCCGGTAAACCTTAACGAGAGGTTTCACCTTGTCTTAAGGCATATTGATTCGGATGGTGTGCTATGTATGTCAGGTTGTTGTAAATTACTTTCATATAATCCTATCCTTGCAGGGTCTGCCTTCAATCGTTGTGTTAAGAAGCCTATCATGCTGAAAAGGAAGGACATGGCCAGCCGCTCATTCAAGTGGAACCGCCAAGTATCGAAAGAAGGTCATAACCCTGGGAGCCAGCCACAGCAGTCCCCTTCAGTGCTTAACAACAGAAGGTTCCGTGAACGTTATGGTACCTACTATGTCTAACCTACCTTTACACAATCTACTATAGGCATTCCAGAAATAGGGTAAGAAAGATACCTTAATTGTGAATACCCGATGGCATCACGGTTTCAATTCCAGACCATGGTTGGGTTGCCTATGCCTGGCGACAACATAGCAGATTGTGTTATTTAAAACTTCACCATGGCAATTACAGTAATTTTCCAGACTCCAGCAGGGTCCATGATGCCATCTAACTTCTAGCATTCGCATTCGCAATTATGATATTTAAAATGGACTCACTGGCCAGACCCTGGGTGAGTCGAAAGACTGTATGAACGCTAGTACAGCCAGTAAGCTCTTACTTGTGTGTTTCTAGTGGAAATTTCCAAGGGAGACGCCTTACATCTGAGGGTCTTTACAACCAGACTTTGAGCTCGTGTATCAGTCCAGTGCCAGTTAAGTCACAGGGTGACTCCTCGTCGTGGGAATTTGATAAAAACGGAGATCCTATTGCCTAGATCCAGGATGACTTCTCATGTGAATGACCAGCGTGGGAAATTGATGGTGACAAATGCTACAGAAAATCTCAAGTCAGCTCTAGCAGGGAAGGATCCGGGTGAGCTATGAGAGACGATCGGACATACGCACGCGACTGAATTTCACGTGCCTCATGATGATACTGAGATTATTACAGAATCTTCTGAAGTCTTTTGTCTAGCTGTACATACACCTACGCCGTAACTCAATCTACATTCTTCTTGCCTGGACTATCGTGTACAATACATTTCTCCTTTGTTAACATGCCGTTACGTGAGTTCATGTTTGTCGTCTGGACAGAGTTCCTTTTGGTATTTGTCCATAGGTTGAGAGAGTGAGAGAAAGGCGGGGTCCAGAATCTGTTGGGGTTCAGGAGACGAACTATCCGTGTTTCGTGGTTGGAACAAGGCTGGAAGATCGTGGTGTACTTCTACCCTGTCAAACTCCAGTGGTTCCGTTACAAATAGCAAATAAAAATGGGACGGCTTGTGTCAGAATTTCTGGCCCAATAAGATATAAAAGACAAATGAAGTAGAATGCTCCCGTTACTTCCTCTGAAAATATTATGCAAGACCATTGTCACAGATACAGGTTAAAGGGGAGACTTTTAAAATGTTGCATGTCAGAGGGTCTAAATATCTTTTTTTTTTACTGACTATTGCAATAGGATAGCTTTACTATTTCTGTCTATATTTATTAGTTGTCGCTTATGGTTGATAATTGGCCAAACTAATGATGACACCTTTTTAAGGCATCTAGATTTACGCATTATGGGTTCTCACAAAATATCAATAACTTTAATAAGGGCAGCATATAAAAAGATGAAATGCAGAGTTCTTACAAGAGTACTTACATCAGGGTAAATTAATAAGTTACATTGGAAATAAAAGGAACGGTGCAACGGGGATGCCCTCTGTCACATTTATTCTAACCAACTGTAGCTACTACCATACAATATAATTCAGTGGATTTTCACAAAGAAAGTTAATGATCTGGCCTTCGCCTATTATGCAGCCCTCCAGCCCCACTGTCCTATGATATATTATAGCAGGTTTAGGGAAGAAGGCAAGGATTATATAGTTTGAGACAAACTGCAATTCACTTACTTGTGTTACCCCTAAGTCAAACTATTTTACGTAACAGGATGTTAGCCTATCTCAATATATGACACATACAGAAAAACAGGCTCAAAGCTTAACATATGCCTTGGTGATTTATGCTACCACATACAGATATCAGCCGTAACTAGGATGTTTGTGAGTTTTTGAACTCTGTATCCCTCCATAACTTTTTACAGAGGTTCTAAACTCTGTGTCACAGTCTATACCTGATAATTTAAAGGTCCCTGAAGAACAACAGTAACATGACTTAACAATTAGAACTAGAGTTAACAACTCATCTGGTGAAAGGTATGAAATATATATTCGAATTAGTTTAATCTAACCCAAAGATGGAGAAGACAGAATAACAGATCTATGGCAACCACAATAAATTCACATGAAATATCACCAAGATACTTAGACAAACGTCAACGTCTGACTCCACCACAGTCATTCTCCAAGAAAGTCTAAGGAACCACCCCGAGTTGTATGATATGAGGTGAGGAAAACATGAAATCAGAAGTGATTGTGAGAGCAAGTGGGACAGTTTGTAAGAGTAAATGAGTAAGTTTTGAGAGGCAGTCGACAAGTTGTAATAGCAAGAAGACAAGCACTTGTAAGCGCAAGTGAGGAATTAATGAGCGCCAGTGCAAGTTGTTACGGTAAGTGGGCAAGTTGATAAGACAAGTGGTCAAGTTGATAGGGCGATTTGACTAGTTGTGAGAACCAGTGTGCAAGTTGATAGGGCATGTCTACAAGTTGTGAGAACCAGTCTGCAAGTTGATAGGGCATGTCTACAAGTTGTGATAGCAAGTGGTCAAGGTGTAAGAGCAAGTGGGCAAGTTGTCAGGGAGAGTCGACAAGTAGTTAGAGCCTGTGGGGACGTTGTTAGGGCAAATCGAACAGTTGAGGGACACTTCTGTATACGGTGAGAAAGACATGAAATCACAAGTGGACACCTTTGGGAAAGTTGTAAGATTAAATGGATAATTTGTGAGCAGCAGTCCATATGTTGTGATAGAAAGTGGACAATATGTGAGAGCAAGTGGAGAATTTATGAGAACCCGGGGGAAAGTTGTTAGGGCAAGTAGGGAATTTGTGAGAGCTAATGGGAAAGTTGTTAATGCCAATTGTCAAGTTGATAGAGCAATTCGACAAATTTTGAGAGCAAGTGAAAAGTTGTTAGGGTAAGTGTGCAAGTTATAGGGCGGCAA
Organism: Cepaea nemoralis; assembly: GCA_014155875.1. Taxonomy (NCBI): domain Eukaryota; kingdom Metazoa; phylum Mollusca; class Gastropoda; order Stylommatophora; family Helicidae; genus Cepaea; species Cepaea nemoralis. Next base: position 377,443 of record JACEFZ010021683.1, read on the forward strand.
GTCGACAATCGTGTTGACAAGTGGTCAAGTTGTGAGGGCAAGTTGTCAGGGCAAGTCGACAAATTGTGATAGACAGTGGGCAAGTTGTTAGGGCAAGTTGTTAAGTTGTTAAGGTAAGTGGAAAGTTTATATTGCAAGTCGAACAGTTATGTGACACGAGGGACACTTCTATATGAGGTGAGGGACACTGTTGTATAAGATTAGCTTCACTTCTGTATCAAGTGAGGGACATTTATGTATGAGGTGAGTGTCACAATACTGACAGTAGGCTTGTCCTCACGTCTTATTCTGGTACGGCAAATCCTGTGCTATTTTTAGCCAGGGGAACCCGATGGAATCTTACTCCCAAAGTCCATAAGTTGGTTTTGGGTGCTGTTTTGTTTTAACCCAGAGGGAATTAAACTTCCCTAATATGTTTAGAATGACAAACTCAGAGAAGTATGGTTACACGGTGTCACAAAAAATTCCCGGAGGATGCGACCAGGAGATGCGGGATTTGCCAGACACACGAGATCTCTCGGCCTACAGCAACGTTCACGGTTTATATCACCTTTTGTAGTCAAAGGGAGATAATCCAAGTAATTTTACCCCTAAAGTAGTAGAGGATTACGCCCTTGGATTCTGGAAAGTTCTAGATAAGGATACCGGAAGTCGTGCTTTAACCGCGCAGTCGAAATACCCTGACAAGAACAGAGGGAAAAGATTGTGTTCTGGCCGGCTGGCAAGAACATCTGTCTGGCTGCAGTAAAAGGTAAGAATTGGTGCCAGTGTCAACATACAGTTTGAAGACTGTAGACATAACGTCCCCAGATTGGACTAGGTTCCATACTTCTAACTGCTTGACAGAATAGAAAGGTAAGAGTGCTACCAGTATTCCATTTATTTGGTCGAAAATCGCGATCAGCCGAGGTAGGTTTGCATGAAGCAAATAGTTGCACAGAGGTCAAGGTCGAGCATGTAACTGTCTCCAACAAACAGGCTTGTTGACCTGACCCCATTTTCATCAGGCCTGTTTTTAACAGTCTGTACTGCTGTGAAAAGTGCAGGTGTTTGCATAGTGTCGCCTGCCAAGAAAGTGGCTGGGGATAAATAGCAGTGGCCTGAGTCATATTACTGCACGTGCACTACTGGACCGCCTTTGAACTCATGCGTAGTCGACAAAACCGGAAGTCGGTGACGGCGTAACTAAAAGCTATCGTGTAAGATGTCCTCCGACTCGGCCGGTCAAGACGAATCTCATGGGAATGTCCGCGGTCGGATCGACGGGCATTTGAGCGATCTCGCGTGTGTCGAAGTTCGCGTCTTTTGGCGGGGCGACTGCTGGTTTTCATTTGGCTTCCTCATACACTTTATGTTCAAGGTCTCCTTAAGGAACTACCAACCTAATCTACTCTGGGTTCCTGTGAGGAGAACAACGGGGAGGGGAAAGAAGGAGAAATGATGCTACAGACATGTTCTGATGGTTGCAGGGGGAATGAACTGGGAAAGCAGGGCCACCTGGGAAGAGCTGGAAGGGGGTTTTGCCAACGGCCCTCCTTCAGGGCCATCTTCCCTATGGGTACTGTAGACCCTCTAACCCTGTATGTCATTAGAAGACTTCCACTGGGGAACTGGGGGGAGACACTCATGACCAATTACCGTGGTTTCATTCTATCCCCAGTCCAAGAAAACAGATGGTCTATTTCGCTACTTGTCAGACCCCAGACGCTATTCTTCCTCTGACCGTGAGGCAAGGCCTGTAATTGATCCACCGCCCAACTTAGGGAGGTGATTCACTCTCTGAGTACCATGGTGATGTCTATCCCCATATGATGGGTCCTAGTCACGTGATTATCACCGAGGGTTGCCTGTGTCATTTTTCCACATTCTACCTTCCTGAGAGGAGTGATGGATAGTCGTTTATAGTCCTGTGCCAACATCAGCAGTCTGGACAAACCAGTCAGCGTGAGGTGATCATACTGCCCACTACCCCGTCAGGCGTCTATATGCTCAGAATAGGTCCAAGATGACTAATCAACCAGTTTATGATAGAAACAACGTCTGGGTAAGTATACTGTTCATGTGGTTGTCCAGATGTGCCACTCATTACCTATTCGAACACCACTCAACTATCGATAATATCAATCCACACTTCTTTCACATGGATTATGGTCCTGATCATAAATATATCCACAGACTTTAAGCAATTGTGACTCTGGCAATGAACAATGTTCTAATATAAATTTAGCACTGGACAGTGTGCTTCGATGTACAGTAATTGAGAAACTGTGCTACTATAATCATAGACATTTGATGGAGGCATCGATCTGATAGGATGTGGTCAAGAACAATGAATCTTATTTTGACACATGCTCTGGTGTTCCACTGTCATTAACCTGATTGGCTGTCAACTCGAAGGAGGTGCTATCTGGTGAAAGACTGAGGTCCTACAACGAAAGAATAAGAGCTAAGTGCCATACCTATGTGGTGTGATACGTTGAGATACGTACAGTGGTGACTTTCTTCATGTGGCTGCCTTAACTAGCTATGTCTTGTAGCGACTAGCTCACACCAGACATATCTGAACTACATTCACATTATCTTCATTTTCTTTTGTACAATACATTTGTTATTGAGTTTGTAGATATCGGAGTTGCATCATATGTTCAGGATGATGTTTGAAAGAGTAATGTCCCTTGATTGGTTGTGAGAGAATTAGGTATCAGAAGACTGACGGGGTCGGTGTGATAGCCTGTTCCCTTCGCCCCAGGGAAGCTGTTGACACACGGAGAAAAGCAACTTGGCGCTTACACCATAGAAGGAGAAGGAGAACTATGGTTGCGTGGTCGAACACAGTTGTGTTCAGTACTTTCCGCCGAGAATACGTCTTTGGGGCGAAGCCAGCTGTCTATGTGGGCGTTAAATTGTCCCGACAGACTATTATGGCCAAGTTCTAAAAGGTGGTTTCTGTAAATAAGGTAAAGAAATTTTGTATTCTTTGCTAGATGTAGTGAACGAAGTACGCGATTGACGTCCCGAACCGAGTAGCGGTGCGTCTGTGTAGCACGACGTAGGTCAAGCATATTCAATTAGGCGTTAGTGATCGGTTGCTGTAGGCGATTCGACGAAGTTCAGACCGCTATAAACCGACTAATAAACCTTTCCACTGGCGATAGCTGATATTAGTTAACGAATAACTAAGGTCTTTACGCTCCTCATAGCACTTCCCTCTGTAGTCTGAATATAGACATGACCTATCTATGTTATGCAAATGTTTAGGTAGAGGGGCCCGTGGCTTAGCGGCGTGGAGAATCGTTGTTCTGTGTTTAGGTACGGCGTGTGAGTTAACAGTACACTTCGACCATTCTAGTGCAAGGGAGTGGGAAGCAAAGTCCAACTGTGTTAATATATTTTATAGTGGTGAAAATGGTGTGGACTAGAAGGAGAATTGTTCTACGATATCGAATGAAGGTTAATATGGTAACCCTAGCTATGAGAACACAATGAACGCAGATGTGGCGGTAGTTCGGGACCGAGCGCCGGTCTGATCGTATCTTTAATTTATACTATCGACTGATAGCGAGTGAGCACTCACAGCGGTTCCCGAAAGAGGACTGATACTTCTACCCTATCCTATCCTCTGACTGTCTGATATTTTCGTGACCAGTAATTATGAGAAGCAGGGGGTATTTTCTTTCACCAAGATGGGTGAAGACGGGATGTGGGTGAAGTGAAAAGGACGCAGACGGTGTTCCAATGATAATAACGCGGATTCAAGAGGACCCGCTTAGCCGGTCATTATATGATCACGCCACAAGAAAGTGGTGACTGAACAGGTGTTGATATTTACCTTCTACCTGGGGGGGGGGGGAAGAGATACCATGTACACTCATACCACTGTTTACCTTCTACCTAAGAGGGGGACAGACTGAAGTAGGCACAATACTTACTCCAAACTCTAAAATGGGGAGGAGATAGGTGTCCTATAAAGGGGTTCGCTTCTACCTGGAACAAATCCAAATACTCAGGAGACTACGCAGAGAAGAATACACTGCTACAATCAAAGAACATTAAAATAAAAAGGAAACTAGCCACCAAACACAACAACGAAAATCAAATGAAGAGTGCTTATAAGGACTGCAACATCAAAAACGACGAGCCAGATGCCAACACTGACCAAAGAAACCGCCTAAAGAGATAACAACCAAAGGACAAACTTGTCCGCCTACCAGTTCCCCAGCTGACGTCACAGAAATAAATTCTTCAACCTATAAGCCAGCTAACACTGGCGCAGAAAAAGTTAACAAACTCATTCCGCACCATGAACCATCTAAATTATAACCGATGCCACATAGGCTGGTTGACATGTGGTGGACAGTTTTTTTTCCCGCAAAATGGACTGGGACTGGGACGGAGAACCAGGGGAGCAACGACCTATGATGACGGAATGAATAGAGGGATTGTCAGGGAAGACGAGTACCCCACGTCACATGACCACTTACCCCTAACTAGTTAAATCTATTATAATAGGGAGAAGGAAGAGAGTGAGAAAGAGTGAGTGTTGTATAAAAAGGTTCCTGATTTCACTGTTGCTGCGCTGACCGGACCTGTACAAGCTCGACACTAGGCCTCCCGAGACGAAGCTGATCAAGGGGCTGTCTGACGGATGATAGTCCACTTCGCTCAAGTCTTCTCTCTCTCTCTCTCTCTCTCTCTCTCTCTCTCTCTCTCTCTCTCTCTCTCTCTCTCTCTCTCTCTCTCTCTCTCTCTCTCTCTCCCTCTCTCCCCTTTCTCTGCATTCTGCATTCCCTGCATTCTCATCTTTCATATTACGAGGCATCATTTTGTATGCTACTTGATTGTCCTGTAACATGCCATTCCATATTTTTTGTTGGGGTGTATTCTCATCTTTCATATTATCATTGTGTATGCCACTTGATTTTATCATGTATAATATAACATTACTGTTGATGTGAGTGAGAGAGTTAGTGAGTGAGTGAGTGAGAGATAGAGAGAGAGAGAGAGAGAGAGAGAGAGAGAGAGAGAGAGAGAGAGAGAGAGAGAGAGAGAGAGAGAGAGAGAGTTGAATTGCATCACTAATTTTTACGCTACACAATGTATATGTACAATTGTTTCTCCACTTCTTACAATGTTTGCGAGAATGCTCACGGCAATCATCAGTGTTTCAATTGTGTGTAAAGTGTGGGAGTTTGTTCTAATTAGTTTCAGTGATCATGTGAGGCACCATGTATGTGTGTAGATGTGAGGATGTTTGTGTGGGTGTTATGTAAGGGATGTGTGTGGGGGTGTGGGGAATGTATGTGTGGAGAAGTTGTGTGTGGGGGATGTGTATGGGTTGATGGGTGATGTGTGGATGGGTGAAGGGATGTGTAGTCGGTGGGGGTGTATGTGTGTGTGAGGGATGTGTGTGTGTGTGGGGGGGGGGGATAGTTTGGAGGATTATTGGAAGTGTGTGGGTGTTGGTGGGTTGGGGGTGTGGGTAGGGAATGTGTATTTAGGTGGGTGAATGGGTGTGTAGGAGATTGTGTGGGTCGTGGGATGGGTGTATAATGGGTGTGGGGGATGAGTGTGGGGGGGGGGGGTGTCTGTGAATGGGATATGTTTGTGTGGGTGGGATTGTGTGAGTATGGAAGGGGTAAATGTTAGTGGGTGGAGGATGTATGTGTGGGTGGTGTGACAAAACGGATTAGATTCCGTCTGTCCTCCGGATTATTTCCCTTTGGAGGGAATAAGACGGGTTGGTCTCCCTTGAAATGGGAACATAGCTAGGGGGATCCCCGGCCAAATTAGTCCCTGACGTCATAGTCGGGACGGTTCGAGAAGAATGTAGATCCTTCCAGAACTGAATAGGCAAAGTGCGTACGTGATGTTTGCTATCACGTTGGACCCACAATTGCTCGGGGCTTACGGGGGTTTGAATTTCTTCGTGATCCATGGGATTCTCTAGGCCCGACGAAGTAATTGTGAGTGCGCACTTAGCTATCCGACATCAGTCGCCTTTCAGATATCGTCAAAGACAGTCGCGATTCACTGGCTGCTAGAAATTGATGTCTTTACATCCGTCAGCCAAGCGGGACATCTGCAGTCAAGGAATGTGGTGATCGAGTATCTAAGGTATTTTCTTCCTACACTATTAGTTAGCTGATGTGTGTAAATAAAACGCCGGCAGTCGAAATACTGTTAAGCGCCGAACTTAAAATAATTGTTTCCGTGAAGCGAGTAAATTTTCCTCCACGTATCTGCATTTCTAAGTAGCAGCTATCGATCGGCTAGGAAATATTTAGGTCAGCCGTGGGCTGTGAGAACACCTGTTGTGTGCTTGTAAACATCAGGCGTGTTTAATGTCACATCTGCTTAGCGGTGTAAAAGTGATGTGATGTTAGCTGAGATAATTAAATGTGTTAGATTATCATTATAGGCATTGTTAGTGAAATTTATGATGTTATCACTGCGATGTGTAAGTAGATTTGGGTAATTTATTAGCCATTAAGCCAGTGTGTTAACTATCTGGTGGAGTGAATACATTCTTAGGATTGTGAAGAATTTTGCCACTAGTTAGATTGTGTGATGCAAAAGGCAGTCATAGTGATACATGATTAGCTTGAGCTAGCCAATAATGTGTTGTTTGCTTAGCTAAATGCTATAAGGTATGCCTTAAGTAAGTGGTGTTTCTTATTTCCTGGAATCAATGTGTTTGTATTTCCATTGGGAGATGAAGGTAAGTATTTGCTAAGTTAGCCAACCAGTGCTATTCCACCTTTATATAGAAATGTCTTATATTTATTTGATAGAGGTAGATATGAATTACCGGCGGATTTCTTAAAATCATTACTAGTATATATGCTGCCTGCATAAGTGAATAGGCATGCCTGATCGTGCTTATTAGATCTGTCCGACCGACAGTTTATTTGGCTGTACGGCTGAGTGAATCTGCGTGCCAGATCGTGGTTATAATGTGCGGCCGTTACGAATGACAATTGATTTGCCTATCCGACCAAAGTGATTGTGGGTAACCGTTGGTTGAATTTACATACCCGACCGAGAGCGATGCGTCGCTCTGTACTCAAGGCCGTTGCGCTAATGTAGAGCGGAGCTTCGAACAGAACCTTGTATATCTCTACTGCTCTTCTCTTCTATAAACCTGATTCGGTTAGTGGAGTAACTTATTCAATGAAGTGAGGAAGTAGTAGTGACATGGGTGCCAATTGGGCAGAATTTGTGGGACTGGAGATTGAGTGGATGAGGGGCTGGAGGCCACTCTAAAATGGATGACGTGGCCTAACTCGTTACGGGACCAATGTGCTCTTTGCCATTAGCAGCTCTGGGAAAGTGTTCTCGGTGGATGGCCACCATAGCTGTGCTAGAGCGGCACAGACGTGACCGACATGGATGAAAGTCACTTAATAAAGGTCAAAAATTGCTCTGGGACGGAGATCCCAGAACAGAAGCTATGGCTGTGTTATGAGTTTGTTAGTTAAGTTTAGCAACTCATGATTATAATTTGTTGATACTATGTTAATGAATTATGAGATATATAATTTGTTAATGTTATATAGTTATTAATGAGTTATGTTTAATTAATTGATCAATGGGTTAAGTGATTGATTAATTGTTGAGTTATGTATGTAAGGAGGATATGTCCGGCTGGGACTCCTAGATAATGTAACCGCTACACTGAAAGATACGTAGGTGTATTTTAGGGTTGTGGTTGGTGAAGAAACAGGAGTGGATTAACCCCAGGTAGCGGCATATTTTGACATAGTCAAACAGTCTACGCTGGTGCTATCGGGCTATCTGTGGCCCAGACGAGTTACTTGAATATACACTTGTGTACGATTGCTTTCTCTTGCACTCTCATGTCTGTACATTTTAGTGAAGATTTGATCTATGATGTTGATGCTCAAATGTATAACATATATGTGATATGTATATTCCTCTGAGGCATGAGTCATTGTTGAGATGCAGTATAGTCCTTGTTGTAGTTGAGTACTCACACCACCCTCCATGTTTCAGGACCTGTTATAGATATATATACGATGGAGATTCATGAGTTGGACCATGAACTCAACGGGACCTGCTCGTTCCAGTGCCAATCAAGATTATGTTTGAGGCGTTACTGGGAGCGGTCTTCTGAATCTGCCAAAGTCAAAACTTGAAAGAACTGAGTTGAGAATAGCCCGGTAGGTCTATGCTAAGACCGCCGCAAGGAGTCCGATGAAGATTCAGTCATCCGATCCAGGTAGGGTCCAGGACTGAAGCGTCTATTGATTCCCGCCAGTAAGGTACTGGTACAGTCTTAACTCAGTGAGGACCTTGGTACTTTCAAGGCAATGAATTTCAGTTGTGTTGAGAAGAGTGATCTCTGTTTACCAGTCACGACAATGGCCAGTTTATTATGTTTCTGGCCCGGCTGGGTCGTCATGGGACACATTGTATAATTTAATTTAAACTACAGTGTGAATCTACAGTTGTGATCCTTACTGAAGCCTTAACTTGGTCATGTGACCGACAGTAGGGATTTGATATTCCAGTGAACACCGGAGTGACATTCTTGTTTGGGTAGGGATCTACCCAATTCCTAGGTGTTGGTGGACAGACTTTGTGAACTGTGAAGGTAGTTGATACCTATAGAACTGTGTAGTATAGAGACATGTGAATATGTTGAGTTCTTACATTCACCTGTTGAATCATGCAATGGTGACATTGTGGTGATATGGAGTCATCGCTCCAGTTATTGGTTGCAGATAAGTGTTTCACATTAACTTGAGAGACCGAAGAGTAAATAGGCTCTTACATACTAGTGTATTGTGCTACAGTACTTTTCTTCAGCTGGGGACAGTCTAGGATTCTAGTGTCGGCCCAGACGTCATCAGCGGAACTTGTGATTTATTACGTCATCGAAGGATGACCCTCGAACTTTCGGGAAGTGTCAGGCATTAGTCCTACGCCTGACCAGTCCGAGATCTTGCTCAGTGGGAGGAGAGAACTTTGGAAGGGTCTATGCCTTGGAGTTCCTTTACACTGGAGGTTCCTAGGGCGAGACGTTAACCTACGACGGGACACCAGCACGAACTGAAGTCATATGCTCCGTGATGAAGTCTGATCATCAGGAGATCTTCTCGTGTACATAGTGTCTTCTATCCAGGCTTTCAGCCATCCTTCTCTGAGTTACATTTGACGTATTTAGAAATTAAATTTTGCTTTGTTAGCCATGGCTTTGCGTATTAGTATGACTGTGGTCTTGTCCGAGCCCCCTGTGGATAGGAATCCATAAGTGGGGAGGGGAAGGTCAGCTGTCCCGGCTTGTGTGGGGCCTTGTAGACGTAAAGTCCTATTTGGGTGGTCGGGGCAAAGGCTGGGGATATTAACTATAGTAACATACCTGTCCAAGCCCGGGGGTCTTGTTACAGGTGGTGAGGATGATTGTAGGTGGGGGATATGTGGGTGGATGGGTAGATGTGTGTGTGTGTGAGAGAGATGTGTGGGCGGGGATGTGTATGAGGAATGCATGTGGGGGATGTGTGTGTTGGGGGAATGTGTTTATGGGTGGAGTTTTGTGTGGAAGGGGAGACGTGTGAAAAGTGGGGGAGGTGTGGGAATGTGCAGGCGGATGTATGTGAGGATGGGGGATGTGTGTTTGGCTGAGTGGTTGGGGTGTGGGTGGGAGGGTAGATAAGAGATGCATGTGTTGATGAGCGGGTGATGTGTGAGTGTGAGTGTCTGATGGATGAGTACGTGAGTGGGTGTGGATGTGTGTGAGAGATGAGTGGATGGTTGGGGGATGTGTGTGTTTGTGGGAAGATGTGTGTGAGCGGCGGATGTGTGTGGGTGGGGTATATGTGGGTGGTGGGGTGTCTGTAGGTGGGAGCTGTGTGTTTTTGGCTGTTTATGGGTGGGGGATATGTGTGGGCATGTGGGGAGATGCGTTTGTGGGTGGGGATGTGTGTATGGGTGGGGGCTGTGTAGTTGAGAGGCGGCGAATATTGGGTGGGTGAGTGGGTGTAGGTTGGCTGATGTGTGTGTGGGTCGGGAAAATTGTGAGGGTGCGGGATGTATGTGTGGATAGGTGGGGATGTGTGGGTGTGTAGTTTTGTGATGTGTGTTTTGCTGGGTGGTTGCAGGTGTGTGGGTGGGTGGTTAAGAATATGTGGGTGGGTGTGTGCGTGTCGGTTATGGGATGGGTGGGGGATGTATGTATGGGTGGGGAAATCTGTGTGGGTGGGGGCTCAGTGAGTGGGTAGTGGCATGTATGTTTGCCTGGGTTTGTGTGAGTGCGTGGAGGTATGTGTGGGTGGGTGGGGGATGTGTGGGTGGCTGCGGTATGTGTGGGTGGCTGTGGGGTGTGAGGGTGGATAGGGGATGTGTCTCACAACCTTGCAATATGCACTGTTTATGTTTACAACTTTAATTTGACAATGTTTTTTTCCGCATGTTAAATTACCATGCGTAATATGCATTGTTTATGCTTACAGAATCAATTTGACAATTTTGTTTTCCCTATGTAAATGTAACATGCACATTTGATGATTAAAAGATGAGTGACTGAATGGGCCAAATGTAAGACGGGCCTGCATGCCTAATTTGTTACCATTTTAAAATAAAGTGCGTTCGTTCGTTCGTTCGTTCGTTCGTTCGTTCTCTCTCTCTCTCTCTCTCTCTCTCTCTCTCTCTCTCTCTCTCTCTCTCTCTCTCTCTCTCTCTCTCTCTCCAGAACAGGGTCAGGTAGAACATAGATAATAGGTCTACCAATTGCTAAGGGCTTGTGGGCCCCGTTCAAGTGTCATTTACCAATGGTTTGTTGCAGTGTTCTTTCACTAGATCATCTCATTACGATATTCTGGTGGTGAAGTCTGAAGAAGCCTGTGATGAATATGGGAAGGTGGTCGACCAGGGCTAGCAACGGACTCCAGTGACCATGAAGCATCCCTGGTGTTGGACCAGCGCACTGCATTCCGGCCTATGAAGTCCCCTTCGCCAGTTAATAACCCCAGGTAAAGATCCCTCCATCAAACCACACCCACTATAGTACCGACAGGGTAAGACGATTTTTGTTCTGCATATCCAAGTATGACTCAAAGCCTATCTTACCAGGCGACGATGAAGCCGACAGTGACATTGTCTGATACACTAAGAGCGGCGATGCTCCGACGTGACGGTGCGTCTTCAAGAGATGTTTGAGACTACACTTTGAACCCCTGGTGGTCCCTAAGTCTGAACAGTGCTTGATCGAGACAGATACCACCAGCCGTAGTCCACAAGGTCTACAGCAAACCATCCGAACACTACGTTATTCGGAAGTCTTCCGACTCCAGATAGTCAACATAGTCTACCCTGGGAGACTGAATCGTTGACTGGGGGAAGGGTGTCACCTTCTACCAGTCTGCCCAGTCTATGCTACCGGAAAGAGGGTCCTACGTGATTGGGTGAGCTAACCATGACGACAAGACGTACTGACCAGAACCGCAGATGCCCAGTGATGACACCACTGATCGTCTGATGCTGATCTTTCTTTGTCTATCTAGCTGCCATACTCACTTCCTCCATCTCAACCTACCCTCTCCTGTACTATTATGTTTAATACATTGAATGTTCGTTAATATGACGTTACCTGAGTTGAGTCGTGTCTTCTGGACTGAGCCACTAGAGGTGACGGCCCCTTGGTCGACAGAATAAGTGAAAGCAGAGTCCAGGGGCCTGAGGGGTCGGTGATCACCTACACCTTGTCTTGAAAAGAGTGTATCCAGAAGTGTAAAGTGTAACCATAACCCAACCTACCTGTCACGAAATGGCTGGAAGGCGTCGCTCCTAATGGATCAAAAGGCCAGAGATCGTTGTTTGGAAGGTTATTGTACCCAAGATCAGAAAAACAAGAGATTGTCACTTTAAACACTAGTCGAACTCTTTGAAGACGAGAACGTAGGTCGCGTGATTCCGGGAAAACTAGTCGAGATCAAAGGATAATCAGCGATGCCCAGAAAAATCGTTTATTTCAAAGGAGGCGGATGTCCGATAAAAACGCACGGATCTCTGTGAAAGACGGTGGATGGAACCACGGAAGAAACGATCACAACTAGAATTGTCTACAACAAAAGAAGATTGTCGGCACGGTTTTGTACGGGGATCAAAAGAAGAGAAAAAGAGCAGGGGCTGATTGGTTAAGAACAAAACAAGTGACGTAGTCCAGGCAAATTATCTGTGGACTGAAATTATCGTTTTAAAGTGAGTTGAAGGTTGCACTTAAGACCGGCTGGAGTGTGGATTTATTTCAGTGCCAAAATAGAATATATATCACAAAGTCTAGGTTGTTTGAAGACAACAAGCACTTTTCCTTCATGGGACCAGGTGGTTTACTTCTAGGCCTGAAATAGATTAAATAAGGTTTCCCGCACTTGAAATTGAAAGTGGTTACCAATCTGAGCAGAAGCAATTGGTCATACTCTGGTGAAGTAATAACTGATATCAAGCTGTGAACCTTGTTTAGCAAGAAGGTCAGACAAGTGTTGAGTTAAAATGACCACGAAAACTGAATCATTCTAAGTGAGGTGCTCAATGAAGGTATTCAATACCACTAGATAATGATGAACATGAATATTTACTATAAACAACAGAGAAAGGAAACGACTATCATTAACATTTCCCATGAGTGACAAACCGCAGTGTATAGACTATATATTGTTGGATCGGTGTTTATCTTCTTCAATACAAGGAATATATTACCGACCGGGGTATATCGTCCCCCAGGGACGACAAGCGACACTACCCCACCGGTATTGTTACAGTGAGGAACATATTTTCGCATCACGAGCTGAGTGATACAATTAATGCTTGTTGTTTTTTCAGGTATTGTGACATTTTCAGTGGTTGTTGATTTCTTTTTGTGTATGTGTCTGTTACATTTGGATGTTTTGTTTTTCTTTTGGTGCATCGGTTCAGTGTTTTGTGTTGATTTCTTTTGGTTGTGTCAGTCTGACATTGTGTAGTTTTTATTGGTTGTGTCGCTTCTTTGATTGTCTCATTGCTTGTAATTTTTCTGTGGCTGTGTCATTTTCAGTTGTCAATTAATTTGTTTGTGTGTTACATTTTAATGTTTTGTGTGTGTGTGTGTGTGTGTGTGTGTGTGTGCTCGTGTGTGTTCGTGTGTGTGTGTGTGATTAGTTAGTTAGTTAGTTAATTAGATAGTTAGTTAGTTAGTTAGTCGCGGTTTCAACTTCACAGCAACGGGTCGTCCTCAACATGCTCCCGTTCCTGTGCCAGTAAATATCACACAAATTGCTCCTCACTGCTCCATGTGAAAAATCGGACAGAAAGGGTATCCCTGATTCTTGGGTATCCCTGTTAGAGACTGAGTCTCTATTAAAGATTTAACTTTTCTCGTTTTCTAAAGTTGAGTTGTTCTGTGTAATTACTTTAGGTGTCTGTCTTAGATAATAATCATAGTTGACGTCGCTCTCCAGATTCTTCAACCGGGCGACATATATTCAAGATAGATAGGATATCAACCTATAGTCAAAGATATTAAAGCAACATAATCTGGGGATCTCGGTTCAGAATTGTTACACATGCACAATATTTGATGGTTCCGTCGCCCTGCTACTGAGTGAGTGCGTAGGCGACACTGTAATCTGTGAGATTCGCGTGGAATGCTTTTACATCTGTCCTGTATAGTGACCTGGATGTTCTGAACAATGGCTACCGGCTGTTGCTGAATAGACTGATTTGCCTTTTCGGTTCACGGGTGCATTTTTGAGGAGACTCCTGGGAGTCGGCGCTGAAGCTGCGGAGTTCATGCTTTGTGCGACACTTTCGGCGGGTTGCCCTGCGGAAAGAGACTGAGACATGCGAGAAAACCCGGGTCAATGAGGTCTTTCTGGTGACTGCCGAGTCCATCGATGATGAACTGTGGTTTTCGTGGAAGACATTTGTGTTGGCATTCTGACGGCGGCATTAGGGACAGTGTACCTGTGCTGGCTGTTGGATTGCCGAGACTCCTGTCTATTCTACTTTTTCCATTGGACAGTGGGGAGCATTTTGTGTAATATTCACTGGCACAGGAATGGAGCATAATGGGGACGACCCGTTGCCGTGAAGTTGGAACCTCGACTAACACTAACTAACATACACAATATCAAAAATAATATACATAGTGATAGATCTTGACACACACACACACCCCACCCCTCCCCCCCGCCCCCCCCCCCCCCAAAAAAAAAAAGAAAAAAAAAAAGAAAACAAATAAGCAGATAATCGTTTGTAACGTAGTCATCTCTTAAAATTACAATAGGCAAATATTTCACTTTCACCAATACATTACACACATACAAGAAAAGAAACACAGCGACATATCACTATAAGACTTACACACAAAACATGTATCCAATCAATACAAGGCATTGACCATGTAACACAACAGACAACCAATCAGATATACAAATACTTAGTGGAAAACAACCAATAACACATTACACCTGAGAAGCAAAAAGAGGATACAATTACTACATTAAAGACTATAGCTGTACTTTCACTAACTTACACAACACATTACACACACAAAACCACACAAAACACTCATACAAGAAAAGAAACAAGGCGCAATATCACTACAAGAATTACATACAAAACTACAAACATTAAGAATCAACACTCACTGACCCTATACTACATAGGACATTATCCAGTCATCACTACTACTACCACCACTACTAATATCATCACTGCTGCTGCTGCTGCCGCTGCTGCTACTATTACTACTACTAATACTATTTCTAATACCACTAATACTATTGCTCTTACTACTATTACTATAACTACCACTGCTTCCTCTACTACTACTACTACTACTACTACTACTACTACTACTACTACTACTACTACTACTACTACTACTACTACTACTACTACTACTACTACTACTACTATACTACTACTACTACTACTACTACTACTACTACTACTACTACTACTACTACTACTACTACTACTACTACTACTACTACTGTCGAGTAACTGTATTCTACTAGGATGGAATTGGATCAAAGTAGATACTAAATAGACTTCTACGAATAGAGAATCTAACCACTGCTGAAGAAGCGATCAAATGGCTCGCAATTCTAGAAGAATGATTATCAAAGTCCCAGAATGGATCACTACTTCTAAACAGTGCCAGGCGGAAAGTTATGACGACTAACTGTACTAACACATGAAGACAGTATGTCAAGTTGTTCCTGCTAACGTGCCTGGATGAATAATGAGCCCCCACTGCCTAATGTATTCTCACACAACAGGAGATAAGAGAGAATGATACGTATAGATGTAGTCCTTTCACTCGTCACACAATCTGATGATGCTAATTCTAATTCTATAATGACAGACGCAGTTGTTAAAAGTACAGATATAACATAACGTTTAATCCTAAAGAACACTACGTGAGCCCCACTGGGAACTCACTGACACATAAGAGATACGCAGATCCCTGAAATTTCTACAAGATAATGTTCAGCTGGAGGATATAATCATAGACTCTTAGCCACTAGCGGACAAATTGTGTGATTGCTGTGCAGTGGCAAACGGGTGGGTAGCCACTCATCTGATAATCCTTAGCCTCCTGGATGGTAAGCTGGCAGTGCTGACTGGATCGTGGTATGGACTCCACTCTCTGCTGCATCAAGTGAGTGGTTCGTAGCTCAATCACCGGTCGTGACTACGGCTACAGATGATCAAGGTGCAGGCTCTGTGAATGACAGTGAGAAGGAGTGAATAATCCTTCAAGACAGAATTGTAAATTCTTTTGGTCATGTCGTTTTCCTGCATGGCATGCTTGTCTCATAAATTTCAATAGCATGTATTATCTCAATTTACACATTTTGATTCCTTATCTGAAATCTACAACAGCACACTGATCTAATGGAAACAGCACACAAATGATATCCTATTCTCTCTGCTGACACTTAGATCAAACATGTACAATCACAATGCTCTATTTCAAAGACCACATACCAAATATATATTCTAAGTCATGATTAATCATGGAAACATGAACCACAATTCACATAATGACTTTAACAGTACATATAGGATGACTTCAATGGAATGAAACTCAGACGCCACAGTTCCGACGTCACATTAACAAACCATTAAATCGATGAAACACCACACATCATTTTCCAAGTATGGAAACACACAAACTACACTCCACATGATGAATTCACATCACATATTGATGAATTCCCTAGAATGAAATGAAATCACACACAATTATAACTTCACGATGTACACGAGTGAACCATTAAAATCAATGAAACACCCCAAGTTCACTTAAAGAGTTATGAGTTGTACTACTAGCAAGTCTTCCTTATATTAATTACGACATAATTAATTATCTAGAAGATTTATTAGGGTTGGAGAATTCCCCCAAGGTTTGAATTTTGTGAAGTGGGCCATATTGGACCACATGGTAGTAATCTGACTATGGGCAAGATAAGAGATTAATAAAGAATAATTAATTGTAACTATTCACTCTCTGAACTAATTCCTTCAACTAATAAGTATTTTATCTAGAAAAATACGCTAGTTCCGAAGTTAAGCACATAATTACTTTATCTTAACTCTAATCGTCTACTGACTAACTCAGGTGTCCTTCCGCAGGCGGATACCTTATTTCGAGAATCACGTAATGTAATTTATCCATGTTTTGAATGCCACATGTGACGAGCTTTGCGTTTTACCCTTGTCGGCAAGCCACATGGCACAAACATGGTCCTAATTCTAATATTAGTTAACTAACACTAGTTTTAATTAATAGTATCTATTATCGATCGGCATGGCCTTTAGATTTTGCCGGCAGTTTGACACACAGAAAAATATTTAACAAAATTATTATTAACTCACCCTGCAACTAGATTTTGACTGGCCTATCGGGAGTGGAGACTATCATTGGCTTTTCTATGTTTTAGAGGGTTTTTCGGCTTAACAAGAGCCAGCAATAAAATATGTTTAAACACAGACAGGTGTTCAATTTTAGCCAATTGACGTGATAGTAGCTCCTGCTCCCTCCAGCCGGCTGTCAGAAAATGGCAGACGTTAGGGTGCTACCGGAAGTTAACTTCTCATCCAGGAGAGTTCCCTTCCTGTGGCCAAATTATTATTCACAGCCAAACCTGAATATAAAATTCAGCCTGACTTGATTTCTTGGCTTGTAAACGAACACTACCCTACATCTACTTCTAACTATAAGAAGAAATAGTATTTAACTCTCTCTATAGTTTTATGTATATAAATACACTAACCAAAGACGATTTTATCTAATATTTGAAAATATAGATAAAAATAAAAAATAATACATACTACATAGAGGGGTTTACTGAGGGCTATCTCCATCTAATACCAAAACGATCTGAGAGGTGGGCCAACCTGTCACTACTACTACTTCTACTATACTACTACTACTACTACTACTACTACTACTACTACTACTACTACTACTACTACTACTACTACTACTACTACTACTACTACTACTACTACTACTACTACAACAACAACAACAACACCTACAACTACCACTACCACTACTACTAATACCATCATTACTACTATTACTAGAGCACATTTACTATACACATAACAATCAAATAATTAATACAAGTACTACATTCTGTAGTCAGGTCTTAGTCAGATATGACTGAGCTACCGTATGACAGTAGACGGTACTACCTGCTTTCTGTTAGCTCCGAATGTTGGGCGGCGCTTACCAAACCCGACAACCCACATTGTGCCTACGGCTTCGGGCGGAGGAGTGCAACTGGGAGGGCACAAGCCTTATCCTGGTACGAGGAAATGCAACCTAAAGACAAAATGTCATGGCAGGGCAGACCAGGCCCTAATCCTTGGTGTGCAGCTGGTCTAGGATCGAAGCTCCGACAAGCGGGCAGTTAGAGCATTCCTTTGCTGATCCGGCAGCTACTGCAGCTTATCTTGTTCCAGATGTAGAGGTGTTACCTTTCCTCTGGAGTAACCTAGGCATGCCGAGAGAGGGATCATGCTGCATGGGCAACACATGATCTCTATATTTTAGCCCAGGCTTTGTGCTATGGAGAGGCAATAACTCCATTCCTGGTCTTATCCGGTCTTGGAATCAAAGCGAGAGGCAACTGTTACGGGTTATAAGTCCCTGTCAGTTGGCGTAGAGATGGGGCGCCACGCAATGCCTCTGACGGTGGGAGACACCAACAGTTGTCACAGATCAGCTACCGCCCGCCTCAAGCTGGGCAGCCCCCGGCTCATTGGGTGTTGATCCGCCACAGCCTGCCTGTTTCAATGGGTGCTTGGGGCTAGGACAAAATCTGAATCGTAGGCTGTAAAAACATTGCACCAGGTACTAATAAAAAGAAAAATAGAAACCTCAAGCTACGACTTGCAACCCGGAACGTAAGAACCATGTATCCAGGATTTCCCACTGAAATGACTTTTATTGACGATGTGAGAAAACCGGCTGTGATTCCCTACTTCTGCAAGCTCCATCCATTTATTAAATGTGTTTTTTACTGTGTTAACAAAATCTGTGAAATCTCTGGCACTAATTGTCTAAACTTTGTTCTATATCCATGCTCAGTTAGTTGGAACCTTGTAAGCAGACGTTGACGCAAAATAGTGTAGTTGTTTCTTTCTTCCACAGGTAAATTAAACATGGTATCTAGAGCCTTCCCTGTTAGATACTCACCCAGTCTAATAGCTTCAAGACTGTCCCGGTCCGTAAAATATGGCAGTTTTATTCTCTGTGACGACTGTGAAGGTCTTCTGCCTTCCTCACTTTGACCTTTCGATGATAGTTCTAATTTTTTTAGCTCAATTTCTCTTTCCATTTGACACTTGAGCTTCTCTTTCTCAATTTCCATCGCATGTGTTTGTTTTAACTTTTTAAGTTCCAGTTGTCTCTCTCTCTCTCTCTCTCTCTCTCTCTCTCTCTCTCTCTCTCTCTCTCTCTCTCTCTCTCTCTCTTCCTGTAGACGCTTGTTTTCCATTTCGACTAACTTTACTACCTGTAGACGCTTGTTTTCCATTTCGGCCTGTCTTTGTTCTCTCTCAGCTAACTTTTCTTCCTGTAGGCGTTTGGCCTCGAGTTCTGCCTGTCTCTGTTCTCTTTCAGCTTGTCTTTTTTCTCTTTCAGTGTGTTTTTGTTCTTTTGCTTCTGCATACTCCTGTAACTCTTTTCCCTTCAGGCCTAACGGTTCACCTGCTTCAATATATTCCATTAAAGTAGGCATCTTACTTGTGGACACGTTGCTGTCTGTCAGCCAACTATAAATATAAAGACTCTGCTACTAGTCTTTGTGTACATTCCCTAAGTACACCACCACTCCCTGTGAACGTAAATTCGTAGTACTAATAATATCACTCTATACTCACCCAGTCACTCTACAAGCACTAGGTAGTGAGGGGGGATATTACCTATATTCCATCATATCTATCACCAATAGCTGTAGACAATTTCTGGAAATATTGTTAAACACACACACACACACACACACACACACACACACACACACATATATATATATATATATATATATATATATATATATATATATATATATATATATATATATATATATATATATATATATATACACACACACTAATGAATGATACGATAAGTGACTTTTATGAGACGCTATACGCACAAGCCAAGTACACGGAAACGGTGATCACACAGAAATAAACCACAGTAACATTCAGCAGCTTGTGTAGGGACGACCACAGTGCGCGTAATATATGTAAACTGACACCGAAAACAGTCTATATAGCAGAATTAGTCGCAAGAGTTACAATAATAACACATATATACTCAAAGAAATAAAATATCATACATAAAAATAAGAAGAAGAAAAGAAGGAATCTCAAATCAATAATATACACAGATTTGACGCAATACATCACGACTCTAGATATTTGTTAGGACCACAATGCCAATGCACACCCCGCTAACTTTTTTAGCGTTGTCCTTACAAAAATATCATAAGCACAAGAACCACGTTTTGCCACGCCTATCCTGATTTAGATAGAAATTGCAAGAAATGCCTACCCAACAATTACATGTAATAACATATACATATATAGATACACAGACGATAAAGACAGTTAAAACGATGAGAGCAAACAAAATGTCCAAATGACTGGTCGACAATACTGTCCTTATTAATCAGTAACAAATGTTTTTCGTTCGTTTTTAATAGTTTCCCACAATATGCTGAAAATGTCCACGACGCTAGTTTCCAAAACGACTTATTGTTTTGTTGAGTGGTTACTGAATTTCACGTGGTGATCACAAGTTATAACTGTCGAAAAAGTTGAAGGTGATAGTAGTTATCCAAAATGTTCTGTCTCGACAAAGTCCCTCACGTTATTGTACTTTTCCTGGATGTGGTGACAACAAAGTAATAATCCAAACGTTTTATACATTCGTTGCGGAGATGGCGCTTTGCTGTATCATCTATGTGATAGATTCGCGTTTAAAGGCAAAGTTCAGCAACAACAAAAAATGGCAGCAAATTTCCAGCGCTTTAACTCTGTACAGTCAGTTGATTTTGGCAACTGTATGCAACCTTGTTTGCGGTGATGAGACGTAATCATTCGTTGTAAAAATGTTTGCTCATAACAGAGTAATGGTAACAAAGGGATTCACAAAGCCGAACATAAAGTCTGGTTTTCGCTCAAAACAACTTGATTTGTTCATTTACAATGAGTCATCTTGACCACAATAGGCCGTGGAAATTTCCTGAGTACCTTTACTCCTTCCACCCCCAACTCACAATGCCACCTCAATTTCTCTTTATCACCGTCAGTGGAAAAATCCTCAGTAAACACATTCCACACAAACTTCTCAGCCCCAACACGGCTGCTCTTTTAACTCCGTGGAAAATCACACTTAATCTGTCTGTAAACTGACCGGAAACTTTTTTCGTTATCTACAAAGACACCTGTCCTGCCCCAACATGGCTGTGGGAGGGATACTTCACTACCCCCGCCTGTCACCCTTCCCGGTGAATCAGCAAATGTCATTTCTGCGTATTCTACACATCCATGTAACTCTCCCCTTCCCGAGAGTTCACTGTCCTCAGTACTTTACCTGTACTGCCCACTGTCTCTTGACCTATAAACACATGCGCCTGTCTTCTCAACCCGACAGTTTTGTCCGTGGTGCTCGGTGTTTGTGCCTAGTGACCAACCCCGTCACCCCACACTCTCCGTTGATCTGTGCCGTGTCTTCTCCACGCGCGATGTTTTTGATGTGCTGTGGTGTCCTTTCGTGAACTGTCTGCTAGCTTCAGCACTACTGCATGGTATCAAATTTACCTGTCGTGACCTTCACCTGAACTGTATGTTATCTTTGGTTTTTTTTTTCAATCCTGTCCTGTCCTACACACACACACCTGTCAGAATATCGTCCAGCTAGTATCTTGGCGCCGACTTTTGTTGTGCCGCGTCTGCTAGCTTGCGTATTGCCTTTGAATTTAATAATAATAACCTCTCTAATCGCCGAGTTCACAGATAACAGAATGACCACAATGTCTATATTGTTCTTGACCGTACGAAGCCTCCCAGATAATATCAGTATATCACCACGGTCCTTGACCGAATGCTGCCATCAGAAACTCTTTACTAAGCGACGAGCTCCCAGATAATATCACGATGTTCTTGATGACATTTGCGTGATATGGTCGTTGTCTAGGTAACGATACTCCTGGTGTGTCACTTGAGCTATCTAACTGGCTTACAATATAACTCACCCCCGCAGTGCACATTCACCAGTCATTAAACAAGATTGAGTTGGCGCACATAATCCTTTTATTGCAGAAAGAACACGGACAAACGGAACACAACTCTATATCCAGAAACAATATAATCCATAGAATATCCATATACTCCTCACAACTTAACACGCAACATCACTGTCTTCTCACGGCCTGCTTAATCTCAAATTTCTAAGACAGTTATCCAGCTCCTATCCACAGCTGGACCTCACACAACACAACCCACACACTGGGTCTAGCCATCACTAACTATCCAACCCACTCTGGGTTCAGGCCTCCATTAACTATCCAACCCCCACTGGGTTTAGGCCTGCATTCACAACTGGGAAAAAAGTACAACCAAAACTCTGACCCGCAGTCAGTCTAAGCTCCCACGTATTAGCCCACCAATCCGCTCGGCGCCAAAACATCAACTGTCTTCAGCGACCCCACTCTCAGTCGGTCCCAGCTTCAACTCCCCTGTCAATATTTTTCCACTGTCTTTTAACCCTAGTGTGTAGCCCCTCCCTGGGCTCCCCACAACATTACACCCCAGCCTAAAACTGTCTCTTCCTCCATCCACCCTGGGGGTCTCTACTCGCCCTCACCATTATTTCTCATGGCTTGTTGTTTTTCTCGTAGTCTCGCTACTGGGGTCACTCACCTCAATGTCAATGACCCAGGCCTATGTCAGGGTCAATCCCTGGTTGGTGAACTGGATAGCAGCCGTCCTGCATTCTCGTCGGGATTCTCTCCGTCTGGGCGCATGGACCTAAGAGCCACATATGTTAACCCCGGGACTGCCACAGGGATCCACAATCTCACCGATGCTCTTTAACGTTTATACGAGCAAGATTGCAAACCTAGAGGCACCAGGGGTTGGAAGGATACTAACATTTGCAGATGATATTCTTGCATATAGGCAAGGGAGAGATAGGGAGCAAACAGCCCAGAAGCTACAGTAGACAAAGTGATTGACTGGTGCACTGAAATGAGTGCTGTCATCCACCCGGAAAAGGCGGCTGTTTTGTGGTGCTCTCTGGACAACAGGATTGTGAAAGTTGATGTCCCAAGCCTCGCGATAGATGGTAGAAGCGCCAACAGAGAGAACAAACTGAAGTATCTGGGAATCACATTGACAGGAGCCTGTCCTTCAAGGACCTATGTGGAGACGGTTGTGACAAGATCTCAAAGGGGACTCAATGCACTTAAAACTATGGCTGCAATGGACACAGAGCAGAGAATGCTTGTCACACTATACCAGCACTTGATCCTCTCAGTGATTGATTATGGACTAGGACTGCTCACTGTCTTAAAGAGTCAGCTGGAAAAATTAGAGCGCACACAGAACGAAGCTATGCGGGTCATTCTGGGATGCACTAGAGACACCCCAGTAGTGTGTATGCGTTACATCATTGGTCTGCCGACTGCTGCTGGTAGGCTCAGGGTGATGCAGGCGAAGACATACCTCAGAGTAGCTGCAGATACAGATCACCCGTTGCATGAGGCGCTGGAAACCGTTACGGGTCAGCGACTGATAAGAGGGAAATCATGGATGGCTCAGGCGGGGGATACGATCAAACAGGTGTGCCGCTTGGAGAACATTAGGCGAGGAGAGTAGTGGGTCAGAGTGCCAGCGGAGCAGTCAGACTTGTGCAGAGTTATAATCACATTGAGCCGGGAGTGCAAGGAGTGGCCAGCAGGGGCCACGGAAGTGGAAATCCAGCAACTAATTCAGGATAATGCTCGCTCGGGTGATGTGGTTATCTACACAGATGGGTCGGTGTTGAGACGTAGGAGAAGTGGGGGTTCTTAGCAAAAGCTAATGGTCGACGTTTGGGACAGGAGAGCCTGGCATATGATACCACAACACCTAGCTTAAGAATGGAGGTGAAGGCGGTCAGTGCAGCTTTCCGCTGGATGGAGAATACGATATACACACAGCGTGATTGTAACTGTCTCAGAAAGCATACTGAATAGGGTGAGGACAGGCAAGTATCGGGCAGAGTGGCTTGCTTCGCTTCGGAGGTCACGAGTGGCAAGCATTGCCTGGATCTTTTCTCCGGGGCATGCCAGTGAACATGTGGACAGATTGGCTGGCTCTGCAAAGCTTGGTGGTTTATTGATGCATGACAGGCTAGGCGTGATTGCGGCTTTGTGACAGCACGTGTACACATCGGAAGACCAAATGGACCACCATGGTCTGGCAAGAATGAGACAGCGAAGAGTGACGATGGGATCTGGCAGACCCTCGACGCTCAGAGGAAAGGCAAGACGGACATATAATCAGATTTCTACTGGTACTATAGGTGTTGGAACTCTTCGCTGGCTGCTGGGGATGGGGACTGAGCGCTTATGGGAATGCCCCGAATGCTGTGATATCGGTTCTTAAATCAATCAATCAATAAAGACAAAGGAGAAAATGATTGCAGATAAAGCACACACAGAGCGTGAGCGACGTAAGATTGTGCATGATGGTGGAAATGACCATGTTTTCACATGCATCCACTGTGGACAAACATTTGCAGCACGAATTGGCTTTATCATCCACACTCACCACCGCAATGGGTCGTAGTTATTAAGCCTTTATGAAGCACACTGTACCAAACTATCGTCTGTCAAGAAGGAAAAGTGCCAATGTAATGTAATTTAAAAAAAAAAACACATCATCATCATCATCATCATTATCATCATTATCATGTGCCTTGCCAAACATTGTAGGTGTTTTAAGTCTCTCCACATATCTCAGTCATTCAGTCACATTACGATATAGGGTATTTTTCGGACGCGGGATATCATTATTATGTGACTTCTTCATCCGATGGAAGCAATGTCTGTGTGGAACGATTCCACAATGGACAGAAGAGTTGGTGGGCAGCCAATCTTCTTTATTGCCTTGAACAGACGCTCAAGACTGACCAAATCAAATGCCTTTGTGAGGTCGATGAAGGCAATAAACAGTGGCTGATTCTGTTCACGGCATTTTTCTCGCATTTGTCGCAATGAAAATATCACATCAATGGTAGACCGGTTCTGTCGAAAGCCACACTGTGATTCGGGGTAGACTTGATCTCCTAGGACTTGAAGACTGCGCAGAACAATTCTGGCAAATACTTTTCCAACAATACACAGAAGTAAGATACCCCTATAGTTATTGCAGTCACTCCTATTGCCCTTGTTCTTCATTGAACAAGACATTGTCCTTCACGCCAGCATAGCTCTATTAGCTGGTGGATCTGTAGAGCGAGTGAGTCTTGCCCACTCCTGATAACCTCTATTGGAATCCCATCCTTACCTGGAGCCTTGCCAGATGCAAATTCATTTATAGCACACTTAACTTCTGTTATGGTGGGAAGTGTGTGCAGGTGGTCAAGAGTTGGTAGAGCTTCTATGGCGTTGAGGGCATCATCCGCTAGTTTGGTCTCACTTGAGTAAAGCTCTAAATAGTGCTCTACTCATCTATCCATCTGCTGTTTCTTATCAGTGATGATTTCTCCAGTCAAGGTTTTCAGCGGTGCACTTCTTTTGATCACTGGACCACAGGCTTTCTTTATTCCTTCACACATGCTTCTGATGTTTCCCTTATCACTTGCGATTTGAATGGATTCACATAACATGATCCAATAATCATTTGCACACTGCCTGACAGCCTTTTGCACATCCTTCCTAGCTTGCTTTAGCTCACTCAGAGTGTTACGCGTTGGTCTTTCCTTTTTTCTTAAGAGAGCTATCTTCTACTTATCAATCAAGGGATCCAGAGTCTGGCTGTTTGCCGCAAACCAGTCCTGCCTTTTATGATCCACAGTGCCGTAAACGCCTACGGCAGTTTTATAAAGAGTTTCCTTAAGGTGACCCCACTTTTCCTTTACTGTACAATTTTCTGGTGTATCAATGAAAGCGTTCTTCAAGTTGCAGTTAAAACTGAAAGCACTTTTCAGGATCGTGAGTGTTAATAATATTAATCCTGGGACTACTTTTGTGTATAGCTGTGTAGATTCTCTTTGGTCTCAGTCTAACCCGTGCAACAACTAAAGAATGATCCGTAACACAGTCAGCACTGTGGTAACTTCGAGTCAATGATATATGGTTCAGATGTTGTCTCCGTGTGATGATGAAGTCTAGCTGGTGCCAATGGCCGGATCTCGGATGTTTCCATGTGACCTTATGCAGCTTTTTTGTTTAAAAAAAGGAGTTTGTAATACATAGGTCATTTATGGTGCAATGCTCCAGCAGCCTTTGCCCATTTTCATTCATGTGCCCAATGTTGCATTTTCCAAGGCACACTGGCCATGAATTCGAGTCCTTGCCCACACGAGCATTGAAATCACCGAGCATATAAATGTAGTCAGATTTTGGAACTGCCTTGATCACGGAGTCTAACTCATCATAGAACGAATCCTTCACATCATCAGAGGAATCGAGTGTCAGTGCATATGCAGTAATAATGGTGACAAGAGGTTGTCAAGCGCAGGGATAATAGTCTTTCATTTCTTCCTGCTGGAATATTAATCATTCCCAGTAGCGAATTCTTCACTGCAAAGCCCAAACCGTGTTGCCTTTTGTCTGCCTGCCCCCTACCCTTCCAAAACAAGGTGTAATTTTCCCTGAGTGACTCTTCCTCAGCGAGGCGAGCCTCCCGCAGGCCAGCATGTCAAAGTTAAGACGATTGAGTTTTTCATCAATCACAGCCGTTTTTCTCACATCGTTAATATTGGTCAAGTCAGTGGAAAATCCTGGACACATGGTTCTCAAGTTCCAGGTTGCAAGCCGTAGCTTGAGGTTTATATTTTTCTTTTTATTGGTAACTGGTGCATTGGTTTTACAGCCTGTGATTCAGATTTTGTCCTAGCCCCAAGCACCCATTGAAGCAGGCAGGTTGTGGCGGATCAACACCCAATGGGCCGGGGGCTGCCCAGCTTGAGGCGGACGGTAGCTGATCTGTGACACCTGTTGGTGTCTCCCACCGTCAGAGGCAACGCAAGGCGCCCCATCTCTACGCCAACTTATAACCCGTAACAGTTGCCTCTCGCTTTGATTCCTAGACCGTATAAGACCAGGGATGGAGTTATTGCCTCTCCATAGCACAAAGCCTGGGCTAAAATATAGAGATCATGAGTTGTTATATATATTAGTGACACGCATGTATGGATTAACGAGATTCCCACTGTCCCTATCTACTATTTAGCGAAACCACAGCCAAGGGAACGGGCTTGGTAGAATCAACGGGGAAAGAAGATCCTGTTGAGCTTGACTCTAGTCCGACTTTGTGAAGACACATTAAGGGTGTAGTATAGGTGGGATACGCAAATGAAATACCGCTACTTTTATCGTTTCTTTACTTATTCAGCCTCGGTAGAAATGTGATCACAGCAGACGAGCATAATCTTCGGCGGGCCTATTCTCGCCGGTCGCGAGATCCGCAAAGTGGAAGGATGGGAGATTTGCTTGCAATAGACAAGCAATATCTCCTGCGGTATCTCCGGCGGGCCTATTCCCGCTAGTCGCGGGGTCCGCTAAAGTCAGGTGGAGAGTCTGACGATAGTGCACGCTTTACACAGGCCCGGACACTTGTGATTGACAGTTGTGTGCGCCCTAAAGGTCTGGTCTCGTACGAGGCCCTCACCTCTGGGACTTGGTTGAATGCCTCTAAGCCTGGTCCCTTGGGCGCCAGGGTCTGGTATCATTCGCCACCTGCTCGTGGTGGCGAGGTCCCGGAGGACTGATGCTGTGCCGCCAGCGTCTGCAGTCTACATTGTGCCATACGTATTGGTTACCCACTCCTCTGTAATACACAAGTTTAGGCCGAGAGAGGGACCATGTCGTTTGGGCACCACATGTTTCTCTGAAGCTCTGCCCAGGCATTGTGATGGAATATTGGATACATTCCAACTCACATACTTTAGTCTGTCAAGACTGCAAGATGCCACTCATATATATAGACTTTTAGATAAATACCCTTTCACTGATTCAGAAAGATAAGTCCCGTGACTAGACATCCGCCAAAGCAGCTGTCTGTGATCCTCATAGCACTATCACTCATAAGGTGTGTCCATAGTGGGTGATATATTGGTAATGTTTTAACTTTAAGAAATATGCCAGATTATGGTATTTAAATACTAGCGAAGGAATATATTAACATAATAAATTAAAATTAACAACATGTTAAAGTGTTATATTTCTAGCATGTGTAACCTATATTATTAATCTGAAAATAAAAGTATTAATTTGAAATAATATAATTAATAACTTTTGAAAATAATCTATGAAATATAAGAAAATAATAACAACGCGAAAACCACAATTAATAATCTCCCCTTTCTACTTTTCCCGGTATCTACCTGCGCTCACCATACGCCAGGGTACTGAAGTTCAACCCGCGTGGGAAAACACGTGTCATGGGAAAAAGTAGATAATTCTACAAACTGAGTGCCAATGGTTCTGAAGTTAACGCGTGCGTCTCTGTGTCCGCTTCATTCTGACGCATAGCTGGTTATTTGGTTCTCACTTTCTCTGTTTTCTTTCTTTCTCTCTATTTATCTCTGTGTGCTGGTAGTAATTCATAATGTAGGGACGTGATGGGGTTACAGTACTGTTCCGCCGAATGGGGGAGTGTTTGTGGAGTAGGTGTAAGATGGATTTCCGCGTGGATGAATGGTGGAGAAAAGGTTGGAAAAGATACTAGCGAAGAGGTCACCGGGGCTGAATGGTGTAGACAGGGGTGGAACAAATACTAGCGAAGAGGTCACCGACGCTGTATAGTGGAGACAGGGGTGGAAAAGATACTAGCGAAGAGGTTACCGTGGCTGAATGCTGGAGACAGGGTTGGAAAAGATACTAGCGAAGAGGTCACCGACGCTGTATGGTGGAGACAGGGGTGGAAAAGATACTAGCGAAGAGGTTACCGTGACTCAATGGTGGAGACAGAGTTGGAAAAGATACTAGCGATGAGGTCACCGGGGCTGAATGGTGGGGACAGGGGTGAAAATGTGATTAATGAGGAGGTCACCATCTCTGAATAGTGGAGACAGGGGTGGAAAAGATACTAGCGAAAAGATCACCGTGGCTGAATGGTGGAGACGGTGGTGGAAAATATACTAGCAAAGAGGTCCCGGGCATGGCTTCTGCTCTAAAAGTAGTGTAATATCTATTGTAAAGGAACCGATTATATATTAAAATTGCGTTTACTACTGTCTGTAGTGGATGGGACTTAAACATTGTCATCATAACAATGGCGAAGTGGTAGAGACACAAGACTCGTCCTTGGGTTGTGTGATGGTGTACAACCAGTCACATTGGCACTATCTAAGGAATACATCCAATCACATGTGGTTAATTGCTACAATCAGACCACGTGCTCACTGGCTAAAACAGGTCAAAGATGACACTGCAACTGATCACACGTGGTTAATGACTACAATCAGACCACATGCTTGTCAGGATCTTAAACCTGGCTCGTTGGACCTAACATATGTGAGACAAGTACAAGTACACAATGATTGGACTTGACACACAATGACACTGAGTTCAATGGATTTATTTACAAGTCACATGCAATACGATCTAGTTTGGCATGTGATGATCATTACTATACATATACAATACATCAGTACACTTACAGACAAAACCCACAGCTTCACAGACTATCTCACAAGATATACAAGCACTCGACTTTCGGGCACAGAACTACACGAAGCCTTTCTCAACCCACACGTCCTGTCATGTCCGAGTTCCCAAGCCGTCTGCCGGTTTCCCCGCACAGCGCTTGCCCTGTGGATTGGCTTCACGAGGACTGCGTGCGTCTTGCTTTGTCCTTGCCTGACCGCTGACTATCACGTCAGCCAGCAACCTGTGGGCAGGTAACTGGTACTCGCCTGGCGGGCGTAACGATGTTACTGCATCCCGGTTGGAGATTATTCGCCTGGCGGGCGTAACGATGTTACTGCATCTCGGTTGGAGATATTGGAGATTATGACACGCTCCCCCGGGGCTTATTCATGAAAGATTTTATATTTCATGCATACTCTATATAGATAAAGGGTTAATATTTTAACCATGTCAGAATCGACCTTTCTGTTGTCATGTACATTGGCATAGAAATACATAAGAAATGCAAGTTGTATATTAAGTCATGTGGTGTTCAATCTTTACCACTTTCCAAGTTTCATCCTCTCGATGGATGATCACCTGAGTTGCAATATTGATCCAGTCAGATCGGTAGCACCAGCATCCCTTGCAACTACTTCGCAACCATTGAAAAAAAAACAAAAACGAAATAATATGCTTTTAGAAAAAAAAATCATCAGGGAAGACTGTAATACGTCTTTTTATAAGCCGCATTCAACGCTCGAGCTCCGACCTCATTTGGCCGGGAGCTCTTCCGTTGGTCTACAACGTCGGTAACCCTATACCATTCCCAGCTGATGACCTCTTGGAGTGTTGACAATCTGGCAACACAATGGCTATTTTTATACAACACATATTCGAATCCATTTCAATTTACCGCCCTTAGTGTAATAATGTAACAACAATTAAATGAAAGGGACATAATTTGTAAAGATCTCAAATCTAATCTATTACAA
Source organism: Cepaea nemoralis (assembly GCA_014155875.1). Classification (NCBI taxonomy): domain Eukaryota; kingdom Metazoa; phylum Mollusca; class Gastropoda; order Stylommatophora; family Helicidae; genus Cepaea; species Cepaea nemoralis. Next base: position 407,807 of record JACEFZ010021683.1, read on the forward strand.
TTATTATTCTATTTCTCAGCGTCATAGCTTGATGCTTTTCCCTAATAGCGAAAAAAAATGTCGCTAGTGTGAATAAGTTACTCAAGATATGATTCTAAGATTACACTAGTCGAAAAATACTAATCCACAATTCGTGTATTCGAAATTGGTGTTTCACAATTATTTTAGAAGCGTCATAAATTTTTAAGGTTTTTGTTTATAGTATGCTACTTTTGGTCTAAATTTACAAACTATCCGGAAGTACACACGAACAGCTGATGTCGTTAAAAATTCTATCACACACTTGTTCCGCTAGGGTGTAACAATTCGGAATGTGAAATTGTTCTGATAGTTAATGTGTTCGTTGTTTCGCTGGAAAACTTCTGGATTGCGATTGACTGCAGTGGTGTAAATGTCACAGTTCAGTTCACTCTTTCGTTCACGGATTAAAATATCACTGGATATGTTCCTTCACGGATTAAAATATCACTGGATATGTTCCACTCGCAGATACCACTGATAACTTGAATAGTTCGCTTGAGGTAAGTTATGAGCGCATGTGGCACTGTTCTTATTTCGTAATATATACAATTAATATTGTTCACTTTCTAACACACACTACACAATTATTCAAGACGATTACTACACTAATAATAAAATAAGAAAAATATTTGCAGTGGGAATGCACCCTATCACATCGCATAATAGATGTACATAGCTTTCCTGAAGAAAAAATACCTTCACTGATGGCTGTGTTGGTCTGAGTGTTTTCTACACACTGCACTCAGACATTAGTGCTTACTGGGTCGTTTGGACAACGGGACAAAAGATAAGCAATCGTGTTGGTCATGCCAGCGATATGTCGCACTTCAAAGCTGTAATCTTGCAGCAAAAGTGACCATCGAGCTATCGTCTGGTTCGTCGGCACTCCTGAAGTAATAAATTTTAATGGGCTATTGTCGGACTCTACAATAAAATGCCGTCCCAGGAGGAATCTGGACAATTTAGTTATACCCACCACTAGAGCAAGAGCTTCTAATTGTGGTGTAGACCAAGCGCGTTCTCTTGGTTTCAATTTTCTAGAGTCGTAGTATGCAGGATGTAGAAAGTTGTCATGTTCCTGTAACAGAACTGCCCCAATCGCCACGGAGCTCGCGTTTGTGCGTAATCTGAAAGGAATATGTAAATTTGGCAATTTGAGAATGGGATTCTTTAAACTATTCTCAGAAAAATACGATAACACTTTCTGGAATGCAAATTTTAGGCATTCATTGTTTACAATCTTTTCAGGCTGGTTTTTCGTTAGTAGGTTAGTAAACTATTCTGTTATTTCAGCAAAATCTGGTATGAACTGCCTATAATAATTTAATAGTCCTAACACACTTCTGACTTGTTTCTTGGTAGTCGGAAGTGAGAGTTTCAGTATTTTAGACACGATGTTATCGTCTGTCGTGACAAAGCCATTAGATATTTTATACCCTAAAAAGGAGATTTCTTGATAGGCTATGTCAACTTTTGTAGGCTTCACAGTCAGTCCGTGCTGTCTGATCCGTTCAAATGTCTGCTGTAATGTCTTTATGTGGTCTGTCATCGTCTTTGTGTGAACACAAATGTCGTCCATGTAACAGATAATGTTTGTTATGTCAACAAGTAAGAGTCGTGTCATGCGTACGAATGTTGCTGGGGCATTGACTAGCCCAAATGGCAATTTGCACCATTCGTACAGTCCCCAAGGTGTGGCAAAGGCTGTCAGATGTCTGCTCTGCTCGTGTACCGTTATTTGCCAATAACCTTTAGTCATGTCTAGCTTCGTAAAGTACCTAGAGTCTGTCAGTTCAGTCAGTAGAGCTTCGCAGTTGGTCATTGGTTCCAGATCTAATAGTGTTATTTTATTTAACTGACTATCACGTCAGCCAGCAACCTGTGGGCAGGTAACTGGTTCTCGCCTGGTGGGCGTAACGATGTTACTGCATCCCGGTTGGAGATTATTCGCCTGGCGGGCGTAACGATGTTACTGCATCTCGGTTGGAGATATTGGAGATTATGACAATGCTCACTGGCTAAAACAGGTCAAAGATGGCTTTGCATCCGGTCACATGTGTAATGATTCAAGAGGGTGCGAGACAAGAGGGTAATTGCTATGACTGGACCACATGAGGCCATTGTCGTATTATATATATATATATATATATATATATATATATATATATATATATATATATATATATATATGTGTGTGTGTGTGTGTGTGTGTGTGTGTGTGTGTGTGGTCCCTGGGGTGAGGGGAATTAACACCAACATTCTTTTAACCCCATATCATTATCTCGAGGATCTTCTTGATTTCTATCCACAATACCCCATCAATCTCTCTCTCTCTCTCTCTCTCTCTCTCTCTCTCTCTCTCTCTCTCTCTCTCTCTCTCTCTCTCTCTCTCTCTTACTACTGAACCAAGCCCCCTCTCATTCTTTTCCCAAAACACACTACACAACACTGGCTCTAACAAAAACAACAAATTAGTTTAATAGAGAAACGTGTCATGTATGTGCAAAGTGTGTGAGTAGAATGTCTGTCGTATAATCTAGTGTGTATGTAGAATCAGACCGAATAGCTCAGGAGCAAAGTCTGTTTCATCACTGTACTGGCCACACAACAGCATCATATATGATGTACAGAAGACCTCACCCAAATGATGTGTCTCTCAGGCCAAGTGACGACTTCCTTCGATAGCTCTTGGGCAATCCAGATGCTTGGTCATCAATAGTGGAAACAGTCCAATATTGATCATCAATCTAACACACACAGTGTAACTACTCTGTTAATAAAAGTTCTGTGATCAGAGAATCCTAAAAATATTGTTACTGTCACTTTGGAAAACTAAACGCTAGTATTTAACTGATCGTAGGAATTTCACAATTGTAACACACACTGTTAATTGGTAATGACAGGAATTCACCAATCGTAACTCAAAATGTTAATTTTCCAGGTATTTATATCTACTAGTGTTCCTAGCAATAAGAAAGAGATCTGGTGGCGAGATCCCCAGGCCAGGCAGATCAGATAACACTGGGGAAGAGTGTGACGCAGGGACCAGTACTAGTAATCGTGATGACGGAGTTAATCCTGACTGTGTTACCTAGGAAATCCCCTGTGTCAGACTAAGAAACAGAGTGAGAATGGCAACGTGGAATGTGAGAAGTTTGTATGAGGGAAAGCTTAAAGTAGTGTGTGATGAGATTGAGAGGTTAAACATTCAAATTTTAGGAATTAGTGAACATCGCTGGAGCGGCAAGGGACATTTTACAACTGAAAATTGAAGTATTTTCATTTATTCTGGTAGAGATGTCGGAGGCCAGAGTAGAGTGACATTTTGTTTAGATAAGACAACTGCAAAAACTTTAATGGGATATAATCCAGTTAGTGATAGAATCCTCACTATTAGACTTAAAGGCCGTTCCAAAAAAAACACAACTCTCATACAGATATATGCACCTACTTCAACAGCAGAGGAGGACGAAATTGAAGATTTTTACAACACACTACAAGACACATTAAATAAGATTGGTCATAATGATATAGCAATAATAATGGGAGATTTTAATGCAAAAGTAGGTGCAGGAAGAGCTGAAAATGAGAGACATGTTTTAGGAAAATATGGATTAGGAAATAGAAATGATGCAGGTGACAAATTAATTGAATTTTGCACAGAAAATGAGTTAACGATAGTCAACACACTTTTTAAACAACATCCAAGAAGACTCTTCACATGGAAGTCTCCAGACAGTTTTACCAAAAATCAGATAGATTATATTTTAATACAAAGAAGATGGAGATCAAGCATAACATCTGCAAAAAACCCTACGAAGTGCAGACTGTGATACAGATCATCAGTTATTAGAAGCAGATCTGAAATTAAAACTCAAAAAGCTTACCCGAGGACCAAGGCCACTTCGTTTTGATCTCACAAATATACCAGACGCATACAACATACAAGTTAGGAATCGCTTTGGGGTCTTGATGTCTGTACAAGAAGAAATGACACCTGATGAACTGGCAGTACAAGCTAGAGATATCTTGATAAATGCAGCCAAAGATCTAATTCCGACCAAGAAAAAGCAACTTAAGCCATGGATTACATTAGACACGTTAGAATTAATAAAACAACGAAGGGAGCTGAAACAGAAAGGAGATGAATCAATTAACCACAGGATGAAGTATAAATCTTTAACTCGAGAAATAAGAAAAAACACAAGAAAGGACAAAAATCACTATATACAAGATTGCTGTACCAGAATAGAGCAATATCATAAGGCTGGAAGAGATTATGAAATGTTCAAAGAAATGAAGTTATTGACAAGAAATGTTCAACCTCAATTGAATGTTATCTGTGACAAGATGGGAAATACCTTAACAGAATCTAGACAGATTCTAGAAAGATGGCAGGAGTACTGCAGTGGAATGTATGATATGAGTGACAGTGAGGATATGAATGAGATACATGAGCCAACGACAGCAGAGACAGAACCTGAACCCTCATTAGATGAAATTGCTTTGGCTATAAAGCACCTGAAGAATGGTAAATCTCCTGGATGTGATGAGATACCAGCTGAACTAATTAAAGCGGGAGGAGAAGAAAGCATACACATATATCATGCATTATGTACAAAGATTTGGAAATATGGTATATGGCCAAAAGATTGGAAGAGAACTATCTTCATTCCAATACCAAAAAAGGGCAACCTGAAATTATGCACCAACTATAGAACTGTTGCCCTGATCAGTCATGCAAGTAAAATCCTACTAAAAGTCATAATGGCAAGACTTCGTAAGAAAATGGAAGAAGAGATTAACGTAGTTCAAGCTGGATTTAGACAAGGAAGAGGAACAAGAGATCACATATTCAACATGCGTTTAATAATAGAGAAGTGCAGAGAATTTAATGTAAACCTATACTCATGTTTTGTGGATTATTCAAAGGCATTTGACTGTGTACAGCATCAGAAACTTTGGGAAATCATGAGGACTATGGGCTTTCCATCACATGTAGTACAACTCATAAAAATGCTCTATCTAGACCAACAAGCAGCAGTTAGAATAGATGGCGAGGCATCAGATTGGTTTGACATCAAGCAAGGAGTCCGTCAGGGCTGCGTGCTGTCACCCTATTTGTTTAACCTGTACGCCGAAAATATAATGAGAAATGTAAGAGATGATATAAACAGGGAGCTATATGATGCCCTAAATATCGGCGGTCATGACATACCAGAGATTCGATATGCTGATGATACAGTATTACTATCCACAACACAGAATGGCATAGAAAACCTAATAGCCTCAACCCAATTGAATAGTGAAAATTACAACTTATATCTTAACATAGCAAAAACAAAGATAATGCATACAGATAAAACTACTATGGAGAAAGAAATATACATTAATGGAGGAAAATTGGAGGTGGTGGAAAATTTTGAATATCTTGGGTCATTGATTACCAATAACGGTGACACAATGAAAGAAATTAAACGGCGACTATCCATTGCTCTTCAAAGACTAAAACAGATGAATAAATTATGGAGTGGGACAGACAGAACTACAAAAATTAGATTTTTAAGAGCATGCATCTTTCCCATTGCAACATACGCCTGTGAGACATGGACACTTACTAAACAAGCTGAACAGCGCATAAACGCCTTTGAATATAAATGTTATAGACGAGTTCTAAGAATATCTTGGGTAAAGAAAAGAACAAATGCATCCATAATTCAAGAGTTTAATATTGAGGAGGGATGGCTATTAAAGACGATAAAACAAAGAAAATTGAAGTATTTTGGTCACTTGAAACGTCACGAAGGTTTGGAGAGAACAATAATGGAAGGGTATATGCCTGGGAAGAGAGGAAGAGGAAGGCCAAAGAGAAGATGGGTGCAGGATGTGGCGGATGATCTCCAGATGGGTGTATCAGACGCGGGACATCTTGCTTGTCATCGAGAAGCTTTCCGGAAGGTTGTTATGGAAGCGAGGTTCTGCAAAGGACATGCTACTGAATGAATGAATGAATGAGTGTTCCTAGCACAGGTGTTATTGTCAGTGTCTTGATTTTACTGTGATGTAAACCATCACTCAGGAAACACACTTATATAAACATCGTTTCCTGCTCAGCAGAGGCCATGTTCTTGCAGACCCTCTGGGTTATGGGCCAGTGCAAAAGCCTCTCAGTAAACTCTGCCTTCAATGCTCGAGCCATGACTTTCTTCTAGTTAGTGGTAAAATTTAGTGGAACCTGTTGAAGAGAGAACACACCTGGTGAGAGCAACCCGATTCCGAGCTTTATTAGGTGAAATATAGAAAATATAAATATAATATAAATAAAATATATATAAATAAAATAATATATATAAATAATATATCAGAAATATAATAGAGAACCAAACTGTCATAAGGCCGAGGAGCTCAGCACATCGGTCTGAGTCATGGTAAGACAAGGAAAGACTAAAGGAAAAGGGCAGAAACCCAGCAGATACCCTACTGGAAGAACCTACCATTTGACATTTCCTCCATCCCCCCTAACCATCCTCAATCTCCCTAAATATTATCCCACTACATTGTCCTTAACTCACTGAGTTAGATGATATCTCACACCAGCTAGTTTATGCTACGCGATAGGCTACTGTTGCCGGCGCTCTTATAATACGTTCTATCAATGCACATTACTACACTCGATTCCTAAGAATAGTCTAATGTAGATCTCTTTAATTAAATTAAATACCATATATTTATTCCGGTTTGAAATTGAGGCTACTGAATAACACAATGGTTAAATTTCCGCCGATGTAAATCAACACCAGACACTGTAGTCTCTCTCTCTCTCTATACTCAAAACCAGGAACATCACACACACGTCATTGTTGTGTCACAACATTTGGTCGACTGTGTCCAACTGTTTATCCCGACTGTTTTAATACTGTGTCTGAATGACGTCACAAGTCTGTCTAGTAAATATCTAGAAGCTATTTTTCTCTTCCTTTTCCGACTTAATGTCAACAACTGGCGGTATGTACCTTTCATCCGGGAAAGTGTCTCCTTTCTGTGATTTAGAGAACTTTTTCCCCCACAACAAAAGATCTTGCCGACTCTACCCAGACAGTTTATCTACCACATCAAAAGGATCGCTGCCGCCTGCAGGCCTATGTGGTGACTGTGCTTCCTCGATCAACAACACATCAAAGAATGACGGCTGCTTGCAGACGCATGGCGTGACATATTTTCATCGATCGACAACTTCAAAATTTTACGTGACATCCATATCCGGTCATATGTGTAAAGGTACATCCGAGACACGTGGTTAAGAGTGATACTTCAGAAAAAGGTTGTCATGTCGGTTGTCGAGCCAGGGAACCTAACTCATGATGATCGCCATGTATGGGAGTGAATCAACTATGTCGTCAACATTGCATCTGAAAGGTAAAGTGGTCGCCCTTCTCTCTTTCTTTACTATATCTGTTAGGGTGGTCCACCGAGTAACACCAACGATCATCCCGGCATCAATACACATATGACACTTTCGATTGTAGTATACACAACTATATCGACGTTATCACAGTGTCCAACTAAGCCTTTCTCATACTCTTAGTGCAGAAGTGTGATCACAGATGCTAGTCGGGGAAGCCGTATCTGTACCTAACACATAGATGTTCATACAGCAACGAGTGGCTACTGCAACCTATCAGATGTATAATATTGCACACGGACACAATAAACTATCCGGACTCAAACTTAGGTTCTCATGTAACATGACGTGTCACGTGTTCGCTGTCCTAACCAACGACGTTAGCTCGACTCAAAGCAAGCATTTTACACATTCACTATCTCTCTGTGTGTCTATACGAGACTTTGTATCTTTCCCCAGAAACAGAACTCCAAGGCCGATAAATGTTTTTTTTTTCCAATGAGGCTTCGCATTGCCCCATATCACATCCAGACAAAAGTGCACTTCAACAGTTAAATAAGTAGATATGTTAGCCAAATTTGAAAAAAATATAGGTCAAATTGATAAATATCTCCGTCAAACTTATAAAAAGTAGGAAACTTTGTTAACCAAAGGTGAAAAAAAAAATATCCGTTAAAGAGAGAAATATTTCAACTAAACTTATAAATATATCAGTCAAACTTATACAAATTAGGAAAATGTTTTACCCAAATGTGGAAAATGTCATCCAAACTTGCAAATATCTCATCCAAATTTATAAAAAGTAGGAAAATGTGTTACAAAAACAGAAAATTTATAGGTCAAACTTATAAATATCTCAACCGAACTTATAAAAAGACGGAAAGAGATTGACCAAGTAGCGAAATATCTCATCGAAACTTATGAAAAGTACAAACAATTCTTAACCAAATGGGCAAAATATCGGCCAAAATCAGAAATATCTCAACCAAATTTATAAAAAAGTAGGAAACTTTGTTAACCAAATGGGAAAGATATTGACCAAGTAAGAAAATTGGATAACCAAATTTGAAAAATATGGTACACGTAACGAAGCAGCTCGTCCAAACTTATGAAAAGTATGAAACCTTGTTAGCCAAATGGGAAACATATTGACCAAGTAACGAATTATCTCAACAAAACTTATAAAAAAATAGGAAATTTGTTAACCAAATGTGGAAAAAATATAATCCAAAGCTAGAAATATTTAAACTAAACTTATAAAAAGTAGGACAATTTGTCAGCCAAATAGGAAAACGTTCGTCCAAAAGCAGAAATATCTCGACAAAACTTATAAAAAGAAGGAAGAAGATTGACCAAGTAACGAAATATCTCGTCGAAAATTATGAAAAGTAGGAACAATTGTTAACCAAACGGGAAAAATCTTGACCAAAAAAGAACATTTGTTAGCCAAATTGGAAAGATATTGACGAAGTAACGAAATACATCGTCCAAACGTATGATAAGTAGGAAACTTTGTTAACCAAATGTGAAATAGTTTGGTCAAGTAATCAAATATTTCAACTAAAGTTACTAAAACCTCAATCGCTGGGAAAGCTGAAGAAAGAAGAAGCAGAAGTTACTAACAGTAAGAAACTTTGTCAACCAAACGTGAAATCATTGGTCAAATAAAGAGAATTTGTTAGCCAAATGCGAAATATTGACCAAGTAACAAAATACACATCCAAACTTATAAAAAGTAGGAAACGTTGGTTAACCAAATGTGAAAAATGTTGATCAAGTAAAGAAATTTTTCAACCTAACTTATAAAATGTAGGAAAATTTGTTTACAAAATGTAAACATGTTGGCCAAATTTCAACCAAACTTATAAATATCTCAGCCAAACTTATGAAATTAGGAAACTTTGTCAACCAAATGAGATTATTTTGGTCAAGTAAAGAAATATTTCAAACTTGTTAAGAATAGGAAACTTTGTTAACCAAATGTGAAAAAAAGGTCAACCAAACTTATACATAGCGCAGCCAAACTTATGAAAAATTGGAAATGTGAAAATGATGTGAAAAGTTTGGCCAAATTTCAACCAAACTTATAAAAAGTAGGAAACTTTGCTAACCAGATGTGAAAAGTTTGTCCACATTTCAACCAAACGTGTAAGAAGTAGGAATTTTTGTTATCCAAATATGAAAATTGTGACCAAATGTCAACCACACTTATAATTATCTCAATGAAACTTATAAAAAGTAGGACACTTTGTTAACCACAGTGAAAAATCTTATCAGGATTTCAACCAAACTTATAAATATCTCAGCCACACTAATGACAAAAATGTGTTAACCAAATGTAAAAAGTTTGACAAAATTTCAACCACACTTATGAAAAGTAGGAAAATTTGTTAACCAAATATGAATAATTTCGGTTAAATTTCAAACAAACTTAAAAAAAAGTAGGAAACTTTGTTAACCAAATATGAATAATGTTGGCTAAATTTCAACCAAAAGTATAAAAAATAAATTAGGAAACTTTGTTAACCAAAGGTGAAAAAATATTGACCAAGTAAAGAAATACGCATCCAAACTTATGAAAACCAAGAAAGTTATTAAAAGTATGGGAAACATATTTGGCCAAATAAAAAAAAAAAACATATTGCAACCAAACTTTTAAATATCCCAACGAAACCTATAAAAAGTAGGAAAATGTCTTAACCAAATGAGGAAAATATCTCACGTTGTTATTTCACATCCGCAATAGCGTCAAGTATCCAAGCAACCAGCAGTGTCTGTTATGAAGTCGACCTTTTCTTAAAACCACGTCTGCCTTATTGACCCCTTGAATACCAGCTACCTCATCTTCTAGCCGACTTTCAACGTTTCATACCACTTAACACTAACATTCTCTTTGATTACACCACAACCAGTTTTCTGCTGATAGGGCAAATTTCCAACCTACTAGAAATAATCGTATGTCCCATATGCAAACGACAGCTGTGTTTCAGAAAATTAAAAGTATCTTGTGCAAAAAGTCACTATCGTTGAATAATAATAATAATAAATTCAACAATAAAATTGTACAAAAGTTAACAAATAAATTTCTTTTTATTGTTTCCAAATTGAGTGTTTCATGTAGAAATTTAATTGTTAATATTTGGTCTACGAGGTGTGGACTGCACCTGGCCCTGCAGCCAGCAGGGTTATGATCCGCTAGCCTCTCCCATGAGTGATGACAAGTGAAAATTAGTATCCTGCCGATGAGCCGCAGACTACACAAGTCAATCCCACCTCCACTTAGTGTATACTGGGAAACCATGACCACGAGGTAATGGGCTAACGGGGCTATAGTTCGCCATAGGGGATCGACTCCCTCTGGTCTGATTGTTGTTCTAAACCTGCGACTGGCCTAGCAAGCAGGCAGGGAATCTTCATACTGCTCGTAGAAAAATGAAGAAGTATAAACGGACTGACCCAAATGGATATAGACCCGGCAATGTTAATGGACTACGAGATATATCAGCGATTCCAAAAAAAAAAAAAAAAAAAAAAAAAGTAGGCAAAATGAACGTCTGTGGTTTTAGTAGTAAAAACAACAACTTATAGAATCAATGAAAGAGAGGAAAATTGGACTGCTGGGAATAGTGGACACCAGAATAAAGGGGGAAGAATGCAAGGCGATCCACCTACTCTAGAGTGGAACAGCAAGAAAGGGCAAGACACGGCGTGGAAATACGCATTGTACCACGGCTAGCAAGAGGAATACTAGAAATAAAATATACAAGGGGCTTCTAATTAGTCTTTAGCCTGACCATGAAGGAATAGGCTGAGAAAATTGAAAATTGGCACATGTATAGCCCATTCAATTTGTAACAGACATATGAATTATGAATGTGCCACCTTAATTGGTTTTCCCGATATGGTGCATGGCACAACACACCATATTTACCAGATCTGCACATCCAATGGTTTGTCAGAACAATGGAGAAATCAGACGCCAGGACTATGATAAAATTCTTGATGTTACAGGGTAAAACACCTACAGAAATACACAGGGAGATGGGGCCAGTGTTTCAGAATGCTTCTGTAAAAAATTGGTGTTTGCAGTTTAAGTGTGGCCGTTCCCAAGTTGCTGATCTGCCAAGACCAGGACGACCGTCCTCAGAGTGCAATTATTCAAATGCCGCAAAAGTGAAGAAAATCATAGACCAGGATAGGAAAATGGCAATTGCAGAGATATCGAGTTCAGCAAAACTGAGTAAGTACAGTTTTTAGAGTTTTACACAACAGACTAAACATGATTAAAGTGTGTGCCCCGCGCCTGCTGACATGTGAACAGAAACAAACACGGGTTGATTGCAGTGGCCAGTTGCTCAACATGTGGCGGTCGAAAACATGTAAAAGACCATGGGGACGGTAGATGAGACTTGGATTCACGAAATCGTACAAAACAGCTGAAAGAAAATCGTCTTGACAGTGACGAAGATGTCATACTGGCCTGTGATAACTGGTTTAGTTCGAAAAATAGGTTGTTTTATTCTGAAGGTCTTTTCAAGGTCACGCAGAGGTGGCAGAAATGCATAAATTCAGGTGGTGGCTACATTGAGAAGGAATAAGCACTGTGCCAAATTTAAATTTTCTCCGCCTGCTCCATCATGATCACGCTAAAAACTTATGAGAATTCCCTTGTATATCAGAAAGAATCATAACAGTAATAATAAAAGAACAAACAATTACAACATATGTACAAATATACGCACCATATAATAAAACAATAATGAGCAAGAAATCGAGAACTTCTACGAAAACAGCCATGACGTGCTAAATAAAATAGATAAGCAGGACAACATCATAGTTATGGGAGACTTCAATGCAAGACTAGGACACAGCAGAGCGGACATAGAAAAACATCTTGGAGCATTTGGAGACTCAAAATAATGAAAGGAATGATAACGGAAGTAGACTGATATAGCATAGCAGCCAAAGTGACCTATATATAACAAATACATTCTATAAACACAAAGACTCACAAATATACACCTGGTATAAATGGAACGACCTAGATACTAAAAGCCAAATTGAATTTATATTAACAAGAAATAACAGAAAGAGAAATATACTAGATATAAGGGCAGTGCCCAACGTAGGTATAAACACATACCACAAAGAAGTCGTTGCCACAATAAAAACTATCTGTAGAAGAAAGCAAAGACCAGGAAAATACATGCCATGCGAATAAGTAAACTTAAAAAAATCTCAGAGACGGAGCATTGAGGGAAAATTATGAAAGAGAGCTAACTGACATCTTTGAAAAATTACCTATAGAAAAGAAAGAGAGTGGAAGAAGAATGGGAGATGTTCAAATCAAGCATTTTAAATACTGCAAAGATAACATGTGGAACCACGAAAAAATGCAAAGCACGGATAAAGAAAATAACAAATTGGTGGATTGCAGAAGTAAAGATAGCTGTAAAAGACAAACATGAAAAATATAAAAAGTGGTCGAAGAGCACACAGAAATCCGATTACATAGAATATAGAGTAGCGAGAATACACGTGAATAGAATAGTGAAGAGAGAAAAACGAAAAAGACTGGAAGGAGTATGGAGAAACCATAAATAAAAACTACAAAGAGTCAACTAGAAACTTATATAAAAAGATAAATCAAATCAAATTAACTTTTGTTTTTCCAAATCAAATTACGTATCCGAATGTATTCCTTAAATACGTACCCATGTGACTGGCTGTACACCATCACACAACCCAAGGACAAGTCTTGTGTCTCTACCACTTAGCCATTGGTATGATGTCAATGTTTAAGTCCCATCAACTACAGACAGTAATAATCGCCATTATAATATATAATCGATTACTTTGCAATAGACATTACACTACTTTTAGAGCAGAAGCCATGCCCGGGACCTCTTTTCTAGTATATTTTCCACCCCTGTCTCCACCATTCAGTCCGGCGATCTCCTCGCTAATCACATTTCTACCCCTGTCTCCACCATTCAGCCCTGGTGACCTCTTCGATAGTATCTTTTCCACTCCTGTCTCCACCATTCAGCCCCGGTGACTTCTTTGCTAATCAGTTTTCCACCCCTGTCTCCACCATTCAGCCCCGGTGACTTCTTTGCTAATCAGTTTTCCACCCCTGTCTCCACCATTCAGCCCCGGTGATCTCTTCGCTAGTATCTTTTCCATCTCTGTCACCACCATCTAGTCACGGTGACATTCTGACTAATCAGTTTTCCACCCCTGTCTCCCCATTCAGCCACGGTGACCTCTTCGCTAATATCTTTTCCACCCCTGTCTCCACTAGTCAGTCACGGTAACCTCCTCACTAATCACTTTTCCACCCCTGTCTCCACCATTCAGCCCCGGTGATCTCTTCGCTAGTATCTGTTCCACCCCTGTCTCCACCACTTAGCCACGCCGCTACTTGACCAGCCCACCTTTTTACTAACGAAAACCCGTCTTACACTCGCTCCACAGCCACTTCCCCATTCGGCAGAACAGTACTGCAACCCCATTACACCAGCTCACACGCCTATGCATGGCCCGACATTATGAATTGCTACCAGCACAAGGAAGAGATCAATAGAGAGAAAGAAAGAAAGAAAACAAGAAAGAAAGAAAGAAAGAAAGAAAGAAAGAAAGAAAGAAAGAAAGAAAGAAAGAAAGAAAAGAAAGAAAGAAACAGAGAAAGAAAGATAAAAGAGAGAAAGAGAGAACCAAATAATCAACGATACATCAGAATCAAATGGACACAGAGACGCACGCGTGTGGTATGTTGGGAGGAGAATGCAGTACCTACCCAGGCCTGCCCCGTAAGGAAGTCAAGCTAGGACGATGGGATTAATTTCGTTTGGAGGGGATGGGTCTTTGGAAGCCAAAGTGCCCAATATTGGCTCAGGAAACCTAGGGTTTTCCCGGGAATATTTCAGATTTACCTCCAAACTTAGCCTTCCCAGAAGAGGAGACACTTATCTAACTCGTGGCCCCCACTTGTATCCATTTTCCCTTATAGGTGAATCGGTTACAAGAATATGTGTAAGATTTTATGTTCTCCTTTATGAATACCCTGGAACCTGGGTGCTTACAATAGTACAGGACGTTGCTGTCTATTCGTGGTTACCCAGCCACCTGTCGTTCCAGATTCTACAATTGTGTGATTTAGTAATGTTAACTAAACACATATAACAGTTTTTGTCACATCACAATGTGCTCGACAAAAGAAGAAGTGAAAGTAAAATTCAGTTTATTTACTAAACTAGACGACCCGGCCCGGCTTCGCTCAGCCCTGGTGGGGAGCATCTAATTTAATACATATTCGGCCCCTGCTCCCGTTCTCGTTCCCAAAAAAAGACGACCTGGCCCGGCTTCGCCCAGTCCCTGGTGGGGAGCGTCTCATTTAATTAATATTAGTAGTCATTTAAGCTCCCGTTCCCGGCCCCGGAAATATGGCGAACAGATTGGAAGAGAACAATTATCATCCCAATAACTAAACTGAATTTAAGAAAAAAAAAACTTGTATTGAGTGTTAAAAATCGTTGCAAAGTGTATTATTCGTGATTTTACAGAGCGTTGCATGTGGACGTGTAGGTGCCATATGCGCAAATTTACAAACATTTTACACATTGGAACACTTCTTCATTGAAATTGTTGTAAGGAAACATTATAAACAACAGCAAGGTGATAGTCCACCGTTATTATTTCCTCTGCCACATCTCTCACCTGTCGGCTTCAACCCCACCAATACCATCACCACCACTCGGTAATGAATCAATCTGAAAATCTGGGCAATTTTTATTTTTATTGTAAGATTTTTAATACCGTCACTAGACACATTTACAGTTGTGGTATCCTTTGTTTAAAACAAGTTATTTGCTTCTTCTGTAATATGTGCTGTCTTCAGGCAAAACGCTTACGGGATTTGCGCTTTTGGGGCTAAGGTTAGAATGTTTGAGACTTTTTGTTGATAAAGTTGTTAGACAATTTCTTTGTCGATTGTTCTGTAATTGTATAATGCTTTGTTTCTTAATGTCTATATAAGATGTGTGTACTCTGCCAATAGAACAAGCAGCTTTGTGTGGATGCTTGTGTGGAGTAAGGAGTGGAATTTATAATGATTGCTTTGTAAACATCTGTTCTTTGTTTCGTATGAGTGTTTAGGATGTTTTGTAGGGGATTTCTTGTTGGCATGCTTGTGTCGCATTCGTAATAGATGTGCTCTTCTGGTTCTTGGACGTTCCGTCTACAAAGCTTACACTGTAGTATTCGTTTAGTTATATTTGCTGTTCTCTCTGTTGTTGGGGTCATGCTGTAAACAAGCCTATATGTAATTTCCTTTGCTTTTGGGGTAATCTCCTTGTTGTGAATATTAGAGAAAGTTTCGGTATAATCTTTTATGAAATATCTATGTCCTCTTTTAATTCTGATGTGTACTGGAGTTGCTTGTAATTTAACTAAATGCTTGTAGATTGTATGTGTTTTCTTGTGTAGTAATTATTCGTGTCATTTAATGGCTGAAATACATGTTTTCTAAAAGGTTGTGAGAGTGCCAAAGTAATGTGAGGATGTATTTCTAATAGGTTTTAAATAAGATAGCCTAATTCCAATGTAATAGTGTGCTAAAGGGTGATTTTCTGGGTGTTGTAGGATTTCGCCTATGTGTTTGATCCTAAGTGCTTGTATTTTGGTTGTTATGTCTTGGAGGGCGATACATCCATCTTTTTTGTCTTGCATAAGTGTAGTATGTTTGATACTGTAGATGGTGCTGCCAAACACAAAGCGTCTAATCTCTTTGTTTACGTTTGTGACAGTCTGATGGGGGAAAGGGTGGGGGGGGGGGTGTTAGGACTGTGCACAGTTATAGTATTTTTGGATTTATATATGTATTAACAATGGTACTTCTACCAAATATGGTTGTTGTTTTGTATTTGTACCTCTGCAACATATCTGTTATTTTCTTCTCTCGATTTTGCCATGTGTCTTTGTGTGTCTGATTTGGTTGACATGGGAAGACTATTCCGTACAATTTTATAAGATTGTCTGATGTTAAGTCAAATGGAAAATCCTCCTTATTTTTCCATTTGCCTAAACCCATTATAGTAGATTTTTGGACGTTTAATTTCCCCCCACTCCCTTTGCCGAAAAACGAGAACGTTTCCAAAATGATCCGTACAGATTTTTCAGTTGTCGGAAAGAAAATGGTATCGTCCGCATAAGCACGCAGCTTTTGTTCACCCTTCCCTGGTATGAACGTACCCCTGACATTATCGTCCAGTCGTATCCTTTCTAGAAGTGGCTCTAGAGCGACAACATACAGTAATGGGGACAATGGACATCCCTGTCTCACTGACCTAGTCAACCTGAAAGAATTGGTTAGGGTATGGTTTAGTAGAATCCGACTTTCCGGTTTCAAATATAAAATTTTGACCCATGTCCAAAAATAATTTCCCACGTTGCAGTGTGAGAGAGTTTTGTGGAGGTATGAGTGAGATATTCTGTCGAATGCTTTTTCTTGATCCAAAGAGAGAATTGAGGACTGACAGTTTTTCAGATGTGTGTAGTTGATGATGTCCCTTATGAAGTGTGTGTGCTGCTGGATATTCCGGTGTTGTACACTACACTGCTGGTCTTCATGAATGAGAGATGCCATTACTGGTTTCAATTTATTCGTCATAGCCTTTGTTAAAATCTTGTAGTCTACGTTTAAAAGCGAGATCGGTCTGCAACTCTTTAAAAGTGTCTTGTCGGTGTTCTCCTTCGGAATAAGAGTGATGTAAGACGTGTTGAAACTGGATGGGAGTTCTCGTTTGTAGAAAGATTCAGAGAATACTGTTAGTAAAAGGGGACCTAGAAGAGGAAAGAAAAACTGATAGAATTTAGCGGTTATACCGTCAAGGCCAGGCCATTTGCCCTTCTGCATTCCGTGAACCGCTTGTGTTATATCTGTTAGTGCTAATTCAGTATCTAGTGTTAGTTTCTTTTCCTCTGTAAGTTGTTTGGTGAATTTCATAAAGATTTCTTGTACGTGCGCCTGTGTGTTTTCCTCTGTGTAAAGGTTCTTATAATAATCTTCAAAGGCCGAGGCTATCTGTTGTGGCTCGACTTGTATATTTCCTTCCCTGTCAATTATCTGGCCTATATGTCTGCTGCGATGTATGTTTTGTTCTAAAGCTAGGTATTGTTTACTCGGTATCTCTTGTGTTATAGTTTGTAACTGTGTTCGCAGTAAAGCCCCCTGAAATCGCTGCTAGTGTTTGAGTTCTCTCTCGTATAGTTTGTTTAAGTGTTTGCAAGAGTTCTCGTGCATTACCCTCTGGTATATCGCTTGTGTATGTTAGAATCAGTTTTGTTATGCAATCTACTTACCAAGATATCACAAAAACCCAATAAATGCTGGGATGACTTTATAGATGTCGAAGAGAAATAAAAAGATGAGTTAGAAAATGTTCACGTATTTAAAATAGATGCATTATTTTTATGAAAACTTTGAAAATGCCTTAAAGATTTTATCATTATATATTATCACGCATATGCCTGTAGATGACTGTAGATAAACAATTTATAATGCTCTGAGCAAAATGCAATAATTATTTAAATTACATATATAGCAAAGCTACTAAAGGTAATGTTCCTTGATATAACTTTTCTTAAGTTAAGTCCCCTTGATATATATAAATTATAATGTAATTAACAAACTAAATTTTATTACGTAAATAACTGTTTGTAAAATAACAAACTATGCCAGTTGGCAGCACGGGAATAGGAAGAACACGAGTAGAAAATTTCATCTAAATCGGATGGACCGTTCTCGAACGCATAACATACATAGGGCATACATTGTGTTACACACACACACACACACACACACACACACACACACACACACACATGTATATATATATATATATATATATATATATATATATATATATGTGTGTGTGTGTGTGTGCGAGTGTGTGTGTGTGTGTGTGTGTGTGTGTGTGTGTGTGTGTGTGTGTGTGTGTGTGTGTGTTGTGGATATAAAAGCATGTAGTGCATCCCTGAAACATAAATTACAATTCAGCACACCAATTAGTTAATGTTCATTTAACTTTATTGGATCTAGGCTGTAATAGTTCAGATTGTCATTGTGCCTACTCATAATGTTCTTCTCTAACAATGTTTCTGTATTATACCTGATGGTGATTTTGGAATTTCCATGGATTTGCAATGTTTGTGATATTAAACAGTCTCTACACACAAATGAGACTTTAAGTTATTATTTCAATGTTCTCAGTCTATAGAATGTGATGTGTGTGTGGCAATTGTTCTTAATTTCCTTAAAGTTCAAGATAAATCAATTCAATTCAATAATGTTGGTGGTGAGATGGTACTGGGTCTGACATGCTGGCTTTGGAAGGACACGTAAAATACACTGAGCACTAGATTCTCTGGGTGTTATTAGGTTGACAGCTCCTCTATGAATAGTTTTCCAATAACAGATTCGGGATAACTGTCCCCTTGACGCAGTGCAAGAATCCCTAATTTGTTCTCCAACTGATCATTGGCATTGGTTCTGGTTCAGTCCATTCCCTACCAGACAGTCTGTCCATCCATCTAATATGACCTTATCAATTTTGTTCTTCAATACTCTGCTATAATCTGCAGTAATCTGAAGTAATCTGCGCTAGATCTGCAATGATCTGCAATAGATCTGTGATAAGTCTGCGATTATCTGCGAACACCGCCTTCCTCACCTGACGTGAATAAACATGGTGATCCTATTTATATTTGCTCAGATGATGATGGTTCTTCAGTTGACAAGAAAGAAAAGGGCTACAGATAGAAGTGATAGAAAGTAGAAGATTCAGGAAGTACCTATAAGTTGAGAGCTACAGTGTCTGTCCATCCATCTAATATGACCTTATCAATTTTGTTCTTCAATACTCTGCTATAATCTGCAGTAATCTGAAGTAATCTGCGCTAGATCTGCAATGATCTGCAATAGATCTGTGATAAGTCTGCGATTATCTGCGAACACCGCCTTCCTCACCTGACGTGAATAAACATGGTGATCCTATTTATATTTGCTCAGATGATGATGGTTCTTCAGTTGACAAGAAAGAAAAGGGCTACAGATAGAAGTGATAGAAAGTAGAAGATTCAGGAAGTACCTATAAGTTGAGAGCTACAGTGTCTCTTCTTTGTACTGGTATCAGGCATATTTCAATTCATCTGGCAAGCTACATCTTCTTTTGCTCTTGTACATAGTGATCTGTTTAGGCTGTTGTTCTCCCAGAGGACACAGACACAGTGACTGACAATGCTGGTAGATGAGTGATAGAGAGTTCATGAAGGAATGCACACAGCAAGATCTTATCCTGACCAGCAATGGTACAGAACAGGGTGATGATGATGGTATATCATTCATATAAACTCATATTACCAAATCAGGGCTGTATCAGATATTCTGTTAGCCTGTTTATTCTTCATGTTTATTCTTTCCTACTTCCTCTGTCATGTCCGTTACTTACGTCTTCCTCCTCTCCTCCTCCTCCCCTCCTCCATCCTCCTCCTCCATCCTCCTCCTCCATCCTCCTCCTCCCTCTTCCTCTTCCTCCCCTCTCCTCCTACTCCTCTCTCCTCCTCCCCTCCCCCTCCTCCTCCCTCTTCCTCCTCCTATCTCCTCGCTCTCCTCCTCCCTCCTCCTCCTCCCTCCTCCTCCCCCCTTCTCCTCCTCCCTCTTCCTCCTCCTCCCTCTTCCTCCTCCCTCCTCCTCCCTCCTCCTCCCTCCTCCTTCTCCCTCCTCCTCCCCTCTCCTCCTTTCCCTCCTACCTCCATCTTCTCTCTCCTCCTCCTCCGTCCTCTTCCCTCCTCCTCCTCTCTCCTCCACCATCCTCCTCCTCCCTCTCCCTCCTCTCTCTACTCCTCCCTCCTCCTCCCTAATCCTCCTCCTCCCTCCTCCTCCTCCTTAATCCTCCTCCTCCCTGCTCCTCCTCCCTCCTCCTAGTCCCTCCTCTTCCTAGTCCCTCCTCCTCCTAATCCCTCCTTCTCCCTCCTGCACCTCCCTCCTGCACGTCCCTCCTCCTCCCCCTTCTCCTCCCTCCTCCTCCGTCCTCCTTCTCCCGCCTCCTCCTCCTCCCTCCTCCTCCTCCTTCCTCCTCCTCCTCCCTCCTGCTCCCTCCTCCTTCCTCCTCCTGCTCCCTCCTCCTTCCTCCCCCCTCCTCCTCCCTCCTCCTTCCTCCTCCCCCTCCTCCCTCCTCCTCCCTACTCCTCCTCTTCTCCTCCTTCCTCTTCCTCCCTCCTCATCCCTCCTCCTCCCTCCTCCACCTCCCTCCTCCACCTCCCTCGTCCTCCTTTTTCTTCTTCTGCTGCTGCTGCTGTCGCCGTTCCATTTACCCAAGTTAATTGTTGGGGGAAGATGTAAAGCTCTTTCAAGTGCTCTTTCTAATGCTTTTGTAAGTTGGTCTTCGTTTATCTAAGGTTGTTCTAACCGCTTTGGGAACGGGAACGGGAGCAGTGGCCAATTATGAATTAAATGAGACGCTCCACGCCAGGAGCTGGGCAAAGCCGGGCCAGGTCGTCTTTGTTGGGAACGGGAGCAGGGGCCGAATATGAATTAAATTAGACGCTCTCCGCCAGGAGCTGGGCGAAGCCGGGCCGTGTCGTCTTTTTTGGGAACGGGAGCAGGGGCCGAATATGAATTAAATGAGACGCTCCCCGCTTTAGGAATGGGAATGAGAGCAGGGGCCAAATATGAATTAAATGAGATGCTCCCCACCAGGGACTGGGCGAAGCCGGGCCGGGTCAGACAGACAGACAGACAGACAGACAGACAGTCGGGAACGGGAACGGGAGCTTATATGACTACTTATATGAATTAAATGAGATGCTCCCCACCAGGAACTGGGCGAAGCCGGGCCGGGTCAGCTAGTTTTTAATAATGAAGACACGAACAATACATTGCCTAGTTTATTACCTGGCATATTTCGCTGTATCTCGTCGTCAAGTGCATATTACAGAAACAAGTTCAACATATTACGACGTAGCTGAATCCTTTCAATAAACAATATATTGTTTGTGTCTTCATTATTCGCAATCACAACTCGAAAACATTGTTTTAAATTTATTTTAGTTTTGCCAGTGTTGCTTGAAATGCAAAGAATACCATGGACGCGCATAAAAACAATGAGCAAGTTCTACAAGCGTAAAATGAAAGCAAAAACTGATTAGAGAAAAATTAGATGTAGACATTCAAAACATTTTGGGCACATCATGAGATGTGAAAAAATAAATTAGAGAACTTGGTGACAACTGGAAGATTGAGTGGAAAAGTACATGGTTAGGGCTGAGAAGTAGATATCTAGATGGCTCGACCAGACGGTTAGGACTAGTACACAGAACCGATCAACGCCTTTAGTGATCGCGTGAGATGACGAAACATGACCGCCCACGCTTACGAGAATGGAACATGATGAATAAATGTTGCTTGTTTGTCATAATTGATTTTTCCGGTAGTTATATATACTTTGTGGGAATTCCTTTTTGGTTGATTCACAGCAGAAATTGTGTATCCCTACCCTATCTTAATGTTATTTAGTATTGTATGGCGTTATAGCTAGCATTGTTTCCATAATTTGAAGAAGGTAAGCCAATCTTATATACCATCTAAGCAACAATATATTGCAACAATATTAATAACCATATTATTTATATCGAACTTGACTGTTCCGATTTTTAATCTAAACAGTTATTATTATTATTATTATTATTATTATTATTATTATTATTATTATTATTATTATTATTATTAACTCGATAAGCAGATGTTAAAATAAAATGCAAAATCTCCAACAAAAACTCTAGAGACGAGTTAAACTGCAATTCTTCTTCTTTTGTTCTAATACTTTTGTCGTGAAAAGTCGCAGAGGGAAGGTAGCGGAGTAGACGTAATTGTGTGTATTTTGCTCGTCTTGTTGCTTGTGCTAATGTTATATCTGATTTGTATTTCCAATGTCTCTTTCACTCCATCTAGCCAACGCTTCCTGTGTCGTCTTCTCTCCTTGTATCCCGATGTAGAAAACTTTAACCGTTGGTTGATTTTGTTCCGTTCCAGCTAAATGTCCGAAACGTTTACTTCTGTGGTGTTCTATAAAGTCAATAATATGCGCCTGGGCTCGTCGCCTGCTAAGTTAAGGAAAGATTGGTCACTTACTTCTTCGTGCATTCAAGCCTAACAAATGTGATGGCTCTTGAGTGTCAGTGAAGTTCGTGCCGAAGCTGCCAACAATGGCGTAGAAACGGCTCCGTTTTGAGTTCTTACAGGATATGGTGGGCTGTGCCATCGGCGACCCCGATTTCTTGAACACTGTGATCACTACTGATAAGTCGTTTGGTTTATGAATACAACCTGGAAAAGCAAGGCAGGTGTGCAGCAACGTCAACATCAAGTTAACCTTTGTCTTTGACTCCTGTCAGAAGTCGGGGTGCCCCACCGGCTAGATGAAAGTATTATTCACTGGCGAGCAACCCCAAATAGTCAGAAACTGACTAGGGACAAAAACTATATGGCTGAACTATAGATTAAGCCCTGAATATCCAACGTACAGCTCCAAGTGGCTCGTTACAAAATGAAATGAACTGTGCTGAATATTCGCCAAGGAATAGGGAAGAGAAGGTTAGCTAGGATAGATTTTTAAGTCTGAATTAAAGTTTAAGGACAACTATCCTAGTACAGGTTTTTCTCCCTGACTGCTCCTTTCCTTGGCGTGTAAGTGAACCCCCACCAATGTACACAACAACACGTATGCACAATTGGAAAATATATAATGACAGAACTATGAGTTACAATACTACAACATTTATTTACTAATCATAGACATCTGATGGTTTTCAATATGAGGATGATGAAATCATATAACATATTGTGATGAGAAACATTACGTAACTTTACTTGTTACTTGATCTATCTGGATCTGTGGTCCAGATCCCCACTCTCCAGTAGACTCAAAAAAGAAAACAGCTTGCCGGTATTCTGACTCCTGCCAGTCTTAGCTCTACCTAGTCTTCACTCGTTCTTGAGATCTGTAACATAGGTGCTCCTTGTGAGAGCTGGTAAGAAAGTCAAGAATGTGTTATATCTTGTTCTACATCAGCGCAATCTTAAGTATAACATATCATAACACAAACATCTACAATGACCAGTCTGGCCAAGTTTATCTTCCAGCTCTACTGTGTTCACCATCCTCCTTCTCCCTACTGTCTTTAGTCTGGGACGGGCTTTTCAATTGTCTCACACGCCCGTAATGATTACATTTCTGCCGCCCCATGTCCATGTCGCTAATACATAAATTCTGTGTCGTACAGCCGCTCCGTCCAATGTTGGTTTAGCAGCTCACCGGGTCGGTAATGGTATTATAATAATGCCGGGTCATCCGGGCTTACAAGCCGTGACCAGTAGCTGTGCCAGGTTCCCATGCATTACCGTGAACGCACGCCCACAATACACTGAGAAAGTTTAGCATCATATACCCTATACCAATTGTGGGTAATGTCTGTACCATTAGACCTCTGCTTCCCACACAATCGTTGGCCAATGTGCCAATGCGCAGACAATAGCATAACACTTCATATTGGTAGGTTTGCATATGACAAATCAATATATCAAACATCCAATACACATAAACATATTGATTAAACTAGACATATTATGATACTTTAACATCATAGCATAATGCACTAGTTAGTTTGTATGTATACGAAATGAGACGTATATACACAAAAAGAATGTGTATGAAGCATATTCCTAGCATCGTATATTCATATGAAATTACACATACATACATACAACATCTCCGTAAACATTATATTACTTCAAGATAGACATATAATGATACTCAACATAATAGCATCAGGCATTATTAATGAGTACTAATATTGTATAGCTGCAAAATGAGATATACAACAAGTCTAATTGAAGTGACCACACAGACCAGCCATATTTGCTGATCTGCCCGGTTTAATCACCACTTAGTTACTGCTGTTGTGAGAATTAAATAAATAGTCAGTTGACTATATTCTGTACAAGAAATGCACACACCAAAAAGGCAACTAGGATAGTGTACAAAGAAATGACAAGCATCTACCAAGACACCTAAAAGTATATCTAGACAAGATCTCCTTCCATAAGTTTCTACTTCTCAGAAGAGTAACACTTAAAGCACAATGATATTGAACACAGAACTTAGAAAAAACACTCAAGTAACCTATGACAATGATAGTTCTTGCAATAACCTAGATCAGATATAGACTGAAAGTTCATATGTCTAAAAGACTGTTGCATAGTTACTAAGAAATCCTTCCTAGAAGCCAACATAAAAATCATGCATATGACTACAGACATTGAGCTGGCTGCCTACCTGTTCTGAAGTCAGACTTAATCTAAAGGGAAAAAGTCTAGCAGGGGTTTTTATACCTAGTCTAGCAGTAGACACTTATCTCCCCGGAATTCCATTCATAAATTCTTCTTATCTCCCCCTGACGTTAATTGCAATTACCACTGCAACCTGTCCAGTCATAAAAATTCTTTCTGCATGCACACTAGCCTTCACACATGTGGGTCTGACCACTATTAGCCCCCTGAGTCTTATCAGTGATTTCACACTTTGCACCTCTAGTATTCCTGCTTCAGTTTCAATAGCCAACATTTACTTTGTGTGGCCAGTCTTGACACTTCACATCTGACCGGTTTTACAAGGTCTGTTTTCACACTCTACTGAGTCTGCCAATCTGAGTTGACTTGGCTTGTTTACCGCCCTATGGCTATTATCTCCATCTGACGTTAATTGCCTTTATTCAACAAATGGCCCAGTTCATTGTTGATTCAGCCAGGGTCTACCTGGACAAGAAGGTGCCAATGTGTCTGTGTGGTGTCATAGCCCGTCTGGGTCAGCAGTTTTCCAAGGTGTAGACTAATTTAAATTATCTAGTTGTGTCCATCTCAAGTATCCCATTTTACTTGCCATCTGCAAGCTTACGTCATGGCTAGAGGCTTTTTGTGAATAATCTTACCTCACGACTAGATAGCCTTGGAGTAGCGTGATTAATTCATTCTTTCTCAATTTGGCCTCTCAAATTTGGAGACCGAGAAAAATATTCTGGGATGTTAAGGCGGCATTTCACGACAGAGCTTCCCCCTTAAAAGAAAAATTTCTGCCAGAAATCTTTTGTCAACGCACGCCATATATCCCAGAATAATGCCTAAGCACTCTCCGTTCTGTATCTGCCTAAAGGTTTCCAATATTCCTTGTGGCAGTGGGTTGTCCTGCATCTGCATAACGACGTTCCATTTCCATACTCCCAGGATACTTTGGATAGGTCCTTGTACCTGGTTTTCGGCCGGGATTCCATGCAATAGCTTGGTAAAATCCGGTAATTGTCAGGAGGTTGTAATTTTATCCCTCTGAGAAAGATCACAATCAACGGGATTCTTCTACGCCTCTGGGCAGCAATTGTTTTACACCATTCACTCACGTGATTTACTCCTTTCAGCCGAGGATGTACCCGTAGTGAGGTCTTGCATAAGCTGGCCACAGCAAAGCTTGTCTCCGTGATTTTCCTCCATCCATTATAGATCCTCAACTGATCCATCAATAACTTCCTTTTGAAAGGAATAATGTTACACATCATGGTCCCATGATATAAATTCAACTGGCGCTTTCCTCCTTCAAAGTTGGGCGTAACAATCTTCCCTCCTCGGTGTCGCGGTTTCTTCCCCTGATAATCAGTTAACGGGCTGAGTTTCTCTGCATTAGAGTTTCGTGTGAAAACCGTGCTAGAAATTGGAAATTTAGTGTGCCAAGTTGTCCAGCCTTGAGAAATAATATAGTTACTCCAGGGCGATAAAGTGGAGTTACTTTTGAATAAAGTATCCACAAATAGCTGATCTACTCCTATCAAATCGACCTGACTGAAGGGTAGATTGAGTCCTAAGAGTGTTGGTTCCAAACCACTCTTGACTTCTGTTACTTCAGGTCCCTGTTGCTGGAATTCCCTGATAACTTCAGCTAATGAAATGATAGGCGTTTCTTCCTCCATCTGGTGCAAAGAATTTTCTTCTTTAGCAACTACAGACAATGTCTGCACAATATCAGAGTCCATATTCTGGCTCATGACAATTCCCTGTGTTTCCTGAGTCTCCGAACTGGTATACTGTGAGATAACAACTGGAAATGTTTCCTGGTCTGGATGTTCCTCTCTGGTCGTGCTTTCATGGGCTAAGTCCAGTTGAAGTAAATCCTGTGGTGGGCTGTCTAAGCAATCCATTACATTACGTAAATCATTTGAACTGATGACTAGTGTCTTTTCCTGAGCTGCAGCCTCAAAGATCACAAGGGGTTCCGGGTCTTCCTTCATCCCTCTGTCAGTCAAATTTAATCCCACTTCATCCTCTCCTGAGCTGAAGGGAATAATAAAGTCGGTTACCTTTCGATCTCCGACCTCCTTAAAAGATGTCCTCAGGTCATCTTCCTCTTGAGTTTCAC
This sequence comes from Cepaea nemoralis, assembly GCA_014155875.1. Classification (NCBI taxonomy): domain Eukaryota; kingdom Metazoa; phylum Mollusca; class Gastropoda; order Stylommatophora; family Helicidae; genus Cepaea; species Cepaea nemoralis. The sequence goes on from JACEFZ010021683.1 coordinate 434,747, forward strand.
CTCTCGTTGAAGTAAAATGAGATTCCTGGGAGTCTTGTACTGGCGGACCAGTTAAATTATCTGAACTGATAATTAGTGATTCTTCCCGCTTTGCAGTAATGAAATTCACCTGGGATTGAGTTTCTTCCTTCCTCCCTATTTCAGTCAGATGTAATTCCACTTCGTGATTCTGTGAACAGAAGGGAATGTGAGAATCGGCTAGGTCTCCGCCTGCGACCTCATTAAAGGTTGTCTTCTGTTCCTCTATCTCTCGAGATTCATTTCTCGTAGCAGTCGAGTGGTTTTCCTGAAGGTCCTCTACTGTCAAACGACTATTGTCGTGGTGCAAACAGTTATCACGTTTGTGACTGTTTGAAGTGCCTTTGGCACGTTTTTTCTTCCCTCTTTTCCGTTTAGGACTGGGTCGAATGAGAACCTGTAGTTCCCGGTCCACTAACTCTGATTCCGCGGTGGGTGGCAAAGATGTCCCTTCCTTCCTGGTTGGGTGAGCATCCATATCTCCTACCTTATGTTCCGCTAGAAAGGTTAGCTTCTCCACATTGACTGTTTCCATATGCATTTTCTCCATCTTTACTCCTTCAGTTTTGCTACGCTCTTGTGCTCCAAATAACTCTTCATTTTCTTTAAACATAATTTCTTCTTCTTGGTCCCACCATTCTAACTCAGCTATGATATATGTTTCTAGTTGCTCCCCCTTTAAGCCTTTTCTTATGCCCCACCCTCTCGCGGACTCTGAGAAATCTGCGCGCACCTTCATGTCCTCTTCGAGATTCCGGTACCGTAAGACCATAATTGCTAATAACTATATTCAGGTAAGCTCCTATGTATATATCAAAAATCAGATCTAAGCTAGAACGACAAGAGTTAACTACTGACAGTCTACGCTATCCAATGTGTATAGTTTAACCTCAGCCGTGAAAGACAACTGAAAATAATATTCAAGTAGTACCTGGCGACAGCAGTGAAGTAAGTGTGAGAGATATACTACACAGTAATCAACAGTAATATTTACCTAAATAGACATTAAAATGCACTGCATACATGTCAAAATGAACATGGTATATATTAGCATAACATTGCAAATCAGTCAAGCAGTTAAATCATCAAACACATCAATGTAAATATGATTAAAGTGTTCAATTATCAATAAATGATTAATGGTAACACTAATTGATCATAGTTAAAAACAGTTATCAATAAATGATAGATGATGGTAGTTTTCTCATAAATTCTTATCTGTTATACTTTTGAAAAGTTATATATGTACTCTGTAACTTCCTCAACTAAAATTAGCTACATTTGATGATAGTCTATTTTAATGAACGAAAATTACAAGAGGTAACTTTTAAAATCGTATGTCTAGGGTCTAGTAGAATCACTATGATTACTAGAATCCTGGTTCAGGATCCCGGACGAGCCCCCAATCTGTCAGAAGTCGGGGTGCCCCACTGGCTAGATGAAAGTATTATTCACTGGCGAGCAACCCCAAATAGTCAGAAACTGACTAGGGACAAAACCTATATGGCTGAACTATAGATTAAGCCCTGAATATCTAACGTACAGCTCCAAGTGGCTCGTTACAAAATGAAATGAACTGTGCTGAATATTCGCCAAGGAATAGGGAAGAGAAGGTTAGCTAGGATAGATTTTTAAGTCTGAATTAAAGTTTAAGGACAACTATCCTAGTACAGGTTTTTCTCCCTGACTGCTCCTTTCCTTGGTGTGTAAGTGAACCCCCACCAATGTACACAACAACACGTATGCACAATTGGAAAAAATATATTGACAGAACTATGAGTTACAATACTACAACATTTATTTACTAATCATAGACATCTGATGGTTTTCAATATGAGGATGATGAAATCATATAACATATTGTGATGAGAAACATTACGTAACTTTACTTGTTACTTGATCTATCTGGATCTGTGGTCCAGATCCCCACTCTCCGGTAGACTCAAAAAAGAAAACAGCTTGCCGGTATTCTGACTCCTGCCAGTCCTAGCTCTACCTAGTCTTCACTCGTTCTTGAGATCTGTAACATAGGTGCTCCTTGTGAGAGCTGGTAAGAAAGTCAAGAATGTGTTATATCTTGTTCTACATCAGCGCAATCTTAAGTATAACATATCATAACACAAACATCTACAATGGCCAGTCTGGCCAAGTTTATCTTCCAGCTCTACTGTGTTCACCATCCTCCTTCTCCCTACTGTCTTTAGTCTGGGACGGGCTTTTCAATTGTCTTTGACTCCCATGAAATGGGCCATTACGAGTGCTTACCACAGCGCCAAAACATTACCAAAGAATACTACTTGGATGTCATCCATCGCCTTTGTGATGCTATGCCACAGAAAGGAAGGGATCTGTGGGTAATTGGGGAATGACAGAACCATAATGACAATGCCCCCGCCCATTCTTCACTTCCGATTCAGACGTTTTTGGCTAAACATACACTACTCCCCTGGTTCGTCAAACTCCCCACTCTCACGACATCCGAATGTTGGTTGTTCGCCAAGCTGACAATGTCGATGACAAGATCCCGATACGAGTCACCAGGAGACATTATGCAGAATTCGACGGCCACACAGTAGTTAGGTTCCAGAGAAACCTTTCTTAAATGTTTTCACCAATGACAGAACTGGTGGTAGATGTGAGTACAGTCCCAAGGAGAGTATTTTAAAGGATACCAGTGTTGCAGACATACAGGTTTTAAAAAATGCTGCATGTCCTTTGCAACCCCAGGTTGATTTTCTAGACAATATCGCTTTCTGAATGAGAAGTCAACGTTTAAGTCCAACTGGCAAGTGTAGGGAAAGAACTCACTACCCCACCGTCAACGCACAGGAAGTTTAAGTGCGAGCAAGTAAACATATTTTTCCCTGCCAAAGGTCCGTATCACGATGTTGTTAATGATAAGTTCGTGATATGGTCGTTGTCTAGGTAACGATGCTCCTAGTGTGTCAATTGAGCTATCTAACTGTCTCTTAATCCAACTCACCCCTGCAGTGCACATTCACCAGTCATGAAACAATATTGAGTTGGCACTCATAATATTTGAATCCAGAAAGAACACGGACAAACGGAACATGTTTATACATCCAGAAATCAATATAATCCACAGAATATACTCACTACCACCCACACGATGGGTCTAGCCTTCACTCACTATGCAACCCACTCTGGGTTCAAGCCTCGATTAACTATCCAACCCCCACTGGGTTTTAGGCCTGCATTCACAACTCAACCCACTCTGGGTTCAGGCCTCCATTCAAACTCCGAGAAATACACAACACAGTTCTCCTCGATTACCGACCCGTCGGCGTCTAACCATCTACTCTTTTTTAGCGACCTGACTCCTCAGTCAGTCCCAGCTTCCACTGTTAAGTCAAAGTTTTCCACTGTCTTTTAACCCTGCTGTGTAGCCCCTCCCTGGGCTCCCCACAACATTACACCCCAGCCTAAAACTGTCTTTTTTCCCCATCCACCCTGGGTCTCCACTCACCCTCACCATTATTTTCATGGTTAGTTGTTTTTCTCGTAGTCTTGCTACTAAGGTCACTCATCTCAATGTCAATGACACAGGCATATGTCATTATCCCCCCCCCCCCTTAAAAGAAAACATCGTTTTCAAATGTTGGGAGACTAATCCTTATCAACTATGAGCCCTATACATATTGCCTGGGTAGCCCTAAGTATGACTACATGTCACTCTAGCTACCACACTAAATAATACCTCGAATGCTCATAGTACATTCCCATATTCCCCACACATCAATACAACCAACTTTCTATCTTGTGTACCAATGCATGAACTAATACATCACATAATAATAATACATCATAGGAAACATCATATCTGTGTATCTGCAGGTCTATTAACATCCTCACAAAGACACAAGCTATTTGTATACAGACCCTATATCAGGTGGTTCTTTTCTTGCCTCAAACCTCCACCTATGATTCCTGTCGATGCTTGTCTACCCTTAATATACCCATGCCTCATGTTTCCTATATCTTTAACACATCTGTTTGCTAATCCTGGTTCAGTGATGTCGTTAACACTCTTTTGAACTGCGTTAACATTGCTATCTGCATATTGTACTGTTACACTGGAGTCTCTGTTTAGTCTGACCTCTTTATTAAATCCTGGCCAATATACCTGGCATCCTGCTCTATGCTGCTTCCGCCTTACTCCTATGTGCTCTGCACATGCCCTATCCTGAGCTGTTCTAGTATATCGGTCTCTATATGCTAAGGGTACCACTCCTTGCCCGCATGCCGTTCCGTCATCTGAAAACCGGCGAGTGAGAGTATTGTTCTTCCTCCCGTAGCACCATCTACCCTTCTTTGATTGTCTATGTCTCACTTTCCTACACCCTTGGAAACATTTGTCGAGAGTAGTATCTTGTCTCTGGGATTCCCTGCAGCTATATGTGAGATCCATTCTCACCTTCTCAGCTGTCCTATCGTTGTCCTCTGTGTCTACTTCAAGTGTCACTTTTTCTTCAGCTATACTCTCTAATTTAGGTTTTCTTTTAGTAACTACCCCGTTACTATTTACACTATGTATCTGGTCCCAATAAACTACTTCTTCTTCTGTACAATCTTTAACTCCTGCTACATTTCCTATGATCAAATCCGCCACTGGTGCGTCCAGAACACACGCTGTCACTCTTCTTGTGATATATGGTGTTTTCACTGTTATCACGGCTAATGGGTAGAATTCTACTGTCCCATTAAATGTTATGGATCTAATCTTTTTCCCTGTGTAATCCGAGGGATGCACTAAACTCTTTCTAACTCCGATGGACGTACATCCGGAATCCCTAATTGTTAACGCTGGCCTATCATTAACAAATCCATGGTGCATCTTCAGACTTCCTCCTTCATGCACTGCTGATCCTGCTTTAACTGTGTGACCACATATTAAGACTGGCTGACCGTCTTTTTCAAAAAGAGGTTTGCACCCACTACAATCTTCATTGTTCAGCGTCTCAATTACTTGCGCTGCATTTGAGTGCTCTGTTTCTCTCATCCTACATTGATGGCTGACATGCCCCTTCTTTCCACATTTGAAACAGATGATCTCCTTCCTTGTGTTACTTGTTGGCTCACTGGATGGTTGTGCATCACACTGTGCTGCCTTGTGTCTCCAGCTCCCACAATTCCAGCATCCGGCATAACTATTTGGACGTCTCTGGAAATTCTCCCTTTTGTATGGGTACCGTCCTACTCTACCAACATGGTTGCCACGGAAACCATTATCTTGAGACTCTTGTTGTTCATACATCTATGTGCTGAATCCACACTTTTCGATCCTTGGTCTAATAACTGGATTCTGGTCCTGTTTAGTGTACGCTGCACAGACTATTTCCTCACTCATTAGTCTACCAATAGAACTGTTAGGATGTGCAGTCATGTAATTTTGCCCTAACTGTGACAATGTGTCTATGTCCTTTGGCTTACGTTCCTCAAAAAAAGCTACTAAGTTTGTATTGCATGCAGATACTACCTTGTCTCTTAACATTAAATCCACTAATTTATTAAAATCTTTCCCTACTTCTGCAAGCTCCATCCATTTATTAAATGTGTTCTTTACTGTGTTAACAAAATCTGTGAAATCTTGATTTGTCTCTGGTCCTAAGTGTCTAAACTTTGTTCTATAGCCATGCTCAGTTAGTTGGAACTTTGTTAACAAACGTTGCCGCAAAATAGTGTAGTTGTTTCTTTCTTCCACAGGTAAATTAAACATTGTATCTAGGGCCTTACCCGTAAGATACTCGCCAAGTCGCATCGCATACTCTCCCTCTGGAATACCTAACACTTTCGCTGATGCTTCGAATCTTCCCAAATAAGATTCAAGATGGTCCCGGTCTGTAAAATATGGCAGTTTTAATCTCTGTGACGACTGCGAAGGTCTTCTGCTTTCCTCACTTTGACCCTTCGAAGATAGTTCTAGTTTTCTGAGTGCAATTTCCGCTTCCATCTTAATCTTCTCTTTCTCGATTTCCACCGCATTTGTTTGTTTTAACTTTTCGAGTTCCAGTTGTGTCTCTCTCTCTCTTCCTGTAGACGCTTGTTTCTATTTCAGCTAATTTTTCTTCCTGTAGGCGTTGTGCCTCGCGTTCATTATGCCTCTCCTCTCTTTCCCAGTGCCGAACTTCTTTCAATTTTGCTTCTGCAAACTCCTGTAACTCTTTACCCTTCAGGCCTAACCGTTCACCTGCTTCAATATATTCCATTAAAGTAGGTATCTTGTAGTGGATACGTTGCTGTCTGTCAGCCAACTATAAATGTAAAAACTCTGCTGGTAGTCTTTGTGTACTTTCCCTAAGTACACCTCCACTCCCTGTGAACGCAAATTCGTAGTGGTAAAATAGCAACCTGTACTCACCCAGTCACTCTATAAGCACTAGGTAGTGAGGGGGGAATATCACCTATACTCCCTCGCATATATACCAAATAGCTGTAAAAAAACACTCTGGAAATATATTTAAACATACATATATATACATATACAAAACGAATGAATGATAACAGTAAGTGTTGTCTATAAAACGTTAGACTCACAAGCCAAGTACACGGAGACGGTGATCACAAAGAAATAAACTATAGTAACAACCACAAGCTTGTGTAGGAACGACCACGGTGCGCGTAATATATGTAAACTGACACCGACCCCTAGACAGTAGAAATGACGAAAGATCACAATAATAACATATATCCGAACACAACAAATATCATATGTAAATGTAACGAAAAGAAAGAAAGAGAAGAAAAAACAATTCTAGCATCAAAATATACACAGATCTGACGTCAGACAACACATCTCTAGATATTAGTTAGGACCCCAATGCCAATGCACGACACGCTAACTTTTTAGCGTTTTCCTTACAAAAAATATCTTAAGCACAAGAACCACGTTTTGCAAGGCCTATACTGATGTAGATAGAGATCGCAAAAAGTGCCTATCCAACAACTACATGTAATAACATATCCATATATATATATAAGTAGACAAACGATAACGACAGTTAAAACGGTGAGAGCAAACAAATGTCCAGATGGTTGTCCGACACTAATGTGCTTATTAATCCGTCGTCAAAAGTTCTTATTTTGCTGTTAATAGTTTTTCACAATAGGATGGAAGTGTCTGTTGGTTAAAATTCGAAATGTCTCCGACGCTAGATTTCAAAACGACGCTAGATTTCAAAACGACTTCTTGATTTGTTATGTGGTTACTGAATTTCACGTAGTAATCACAAGTTCCACCCGTCGAAAAAATTGAACGTGATAGTAGTTATCCAAAATGTTCTGTCTCGACACAGTCCGTAACGTTATTGTGCTTTCTCTGGCCGTGGTGACACCAAAGTAATAATCCAAACGTCTTTATACCGTCGATGCGGAGATGGCGCTTTGCTGTATCATATATGTAATGAGTTCACCAAAAGAAATGGTAGCAAATGTCCAACGCTTTCACTGTGTATAGTAATTTACTTTTTAGCAATTGTATGCACCCACGGATGCGGTGACGACACGTTAAAATTGTTTGCTCATAACAGGGTAATGATCACAAAGGGATTGAACAAAGACGAACATAAAGTCTGGCTTTCTTTCAAAACAACTTGTTTATCCAGTTCTCCTGTGGAAAATTTTAGTAAATATCCACTGTCCCTGACCTTGACATTGCGGGACACCTCAAGTCAGTACCTCAGTACATCTTTATCACAATTAGTGGAAAAATCCTCAGTAAATATTTCCACACAACCTTCTCAGCCCCAAACCCGGCTGCTCTCGTAACTCCGTGGAAAATCACACTTTACACCATTAACCCGCCCCAACTCTGGCTGCGGTAGTGGTACCGTTACTATCCCCTTCGGTCACCTGTCCTCGTAAACAGCGCTGACCCGATTTGTCCGTGGAAACTCACAATTTCCACCGTCCTCCCTCGTCGTGTTAGCTGTGGTGAAATTCTTCACCTGTCAACTCGTGACCACACCGTGCGTCGCATCAGCACACACACACACACACACACACACACACACACACACACACACACACACACACACACACACACACACACACACACACACACACACACACACACACCTGTCAATATCTTTGAATTTTCAATCCTGTCCTGTCCTACACACACCTAGGACTGACCTCTTCTTGTCGCAAACAACTCGCTGTCCACGCGACTTTACCTGTGCTGTCCTATTTTTGACCTCTCTGCGTTAATTCTCTGACGCCCCATCTCGTGACCAATGAAAAACACCGTACACCTGTCTTCAGCGCGCACATGACTTCACTACGAAATCACTCACTGTCTGATTTGCGGCGCGCTGGCTGCTTTTGATGTACTGTGGTGGTCTTTCGTGAACTGTCTGCTAGCTTCAGCGATATTGTTGGTATCAAATTTACCTGTAGTGTGACCTTCTCGCGAACTGTCTGTTTTTCGTGGACGTACCTTGGTCCCGTAATCACCTGTTTTGCGTGTGATTTCTGTCGCGTATTTTTCCACCCGTGCTGACTAGTTTGATGGAACGAAGTCACAGATAATAACTCCTCTCTCCGCGAAGAGCCCATAGATATCTCAATATTGCACGGTGTTCCGTGACCGAATGTAGCTGTCAAAAAATCTTTACTAAGCGACGAGCTCCCAGTTAATATCACGGTGATGTTAATGATAAGTTCAGTGATATGGTCGTTGTCTAGGTAAAGATGCTCCTGGTGTGTCAATTGAGCTATCTAACTGTCTCTTAATCCAACTCACCCCTGCAGTGCACATTCACCAGTCATGAAACAAGATTGAGTTGGCGCACATAATCTTTTAATCCAGAAAGAACACGGACAAAAGGAACATGTTTATACATCCAGAAAACAATATAATCCACAAAATATACATACTACCACCCACACGATGGGTCTAGCCTTCACTCACTATGCAACCCACTCTGGGTTCAGGCCTCGATTAACTTGATTAAGTCTTGCTACTAAGGTCACTCATCTCATCTCAATGTCAATGTCAATGAAGTAGTCTTTGTGTCAAAGACTGATACATAAAAGCCGGAGGTCTGCCTCAAGATAGAAGACCACCGGGAAGAGTGGTCAACCTCAAATAGATTAGAGGTGATACAGTGCCCCGATATAAGGGCAGGGTAGGTGATAGAATGGGGGACTATTAACTAGTTCTCTCATGAGACACGGAGACGTTGACCAGATAGTTAGCACTCTGGTCACGACAGAATCACGCCTACGTGATAGCCACGATTGCCACTCAACAGGAGACAGCTAATGTAAGCGTGCCAGGTGTAACGGCACGCAAAAAGCCGAAGGACACCTCAAGGTCCTTCCGCGTGCTGTGTAGCCACGCGAGTAAGAAAGTCAGACTGGGGACTGACTTTGTAGCGAGCACCTCGTTTAGTGTTGATAGGAGTTTTGTGTAGCCAAATAGATAGAATTAGCATTAGAGTTTAGAAAACTAGTGATAGGCAATTCTGTGGCTTTGTGTGTGGTTTGATAGCGACTGTTATGTACTTGTAAAGAGCCAACGGCAATAAAATGTATCATTTATTTCCTCTCACACGACTTGCAAGTTTCTTGTGTGGTGTGGGAGAAGTAATCTGATGATGCCTTACACATGGGTTGTTGACAGGCAAAGATTAATGTGGTGTCAGAAGTGTGGCTTGGACGAAAGAGCCAAGCTAATACACTCATCCACGGCTCTAGACTAAGGTTACAAATAGTGAAATAATGAATTTAATTTGTGTCAGTGACGGATGACGTGTGCAGAACTAGGACAAGTTGCTAACTAAACTGTGCCTATCGTGACGAAATAATGCTTATTTGTGTTTAGTAAAATATTATATACTTAAATCATGTGTTCTTCAAAGTTGTAAGTATTGATATTATTATTTTCTGTTATTTATTCATGTAATTATTTATTTATTTATGAATAACTATCAAAAATGATTCTTGGCGGAGCGATACACAGCCAGCAACATTATCGATTTTTGCAAGCTAAAAATAGCGCTGCGCCTCTGACGTGTTACGATTGACAAGCAGTTGTTCTACGCCATTGGCATTCAGCATCTGAATGTTTGCAAATCGTTAAGCTGCTGCCCGCCTGAATCAGTGCTTTATATTACCTATTATTTGTTTATTTGAGTTAGTAATTGAATATATTTGTTTATTTAAACAATATTAATATATTTTTATTTATTTCAAAGCAGTTATTGAATTTTTTTTTCGTACTTTTTCTTGTGTTTACCGTCACGATGGCACTACTTTTGGCCATGCAAATTAGACTTGGTCTGCACAACACTTGCATAGATTAAACTAGGTTAGTGACGAAAGGCATAAAAAGTTAGAACGAAGACAGGACATTGACAATTTAATATTAAGTAAACTATATTCTGTTTTGTTCGTGGGCATGTCATTGTGATTGTACCAAATTGTCGAATAATATGTCGTTTACTATTTGTTAATTGTTGCTGCTCTGTAAACCAGGGTGAACAACAGCTGATTAGAAAATTGGTGTGTATGCCGAAGTGCCAAACAGGTGACCTGATTAGAAAACTCGTGTCTATGCCGAAGTGCCAAACAAGGTGACCTGTGTTACCGGAGTGTGTTCCTGGTTCTCGGGAACATTAAGTTGAGTATACTCAATATTTTTGGCATGCAATGTGATTAATAGTGCATCTCTTTTTCAGCTTGTGATGCATTAGCATACTTTTGTGCTCTGTTTTTTCAGGATTAAATTTTTCAGGTTATAAACAAAGAATACAATTTGCAGTGCTCAGATATTAAAAAACTTAACAGATCAAAGATAAATAAGTGATTAAATAGTTCAGTGTAGGTCAACGCTAGCTAAGTACCTAACATCATGGCTACTTTAGCTGATTTCGTAAAAGCAGGCAAAGAAATGCAATACACAGGTAAAGAGCTAGAAGAATATGCTGATAAGAAATTTAAAGAAGCAAAGGATGCAGAAAGAGACGAACGCGCACGAGAAAGACAACACATAAAGGAGATTGCAGAACTAGCTGAGATAACAAAACAAAAACAGCTAGAAGATGACAAACAGATTAAGCAAAAAGAATTGGACATTAAACAACAACAGTTAGAACATGATAAGGAAATTAAACAGAAAGAACTAGAATTAAAACAGAAGCAAATAGATCAAGAGAGAGAACTAAAGCAAAAAGAGATAGATGAAATGGCAAGAGTTAAGGAAAAACAAATACAAGTGGAATCAGAGACACAATTAAAGATGAAAGGGATGGATGTAGACTCACACGCAGAAATCTCTGCCACTAAACTAAAAAGTCAACAAGAAGAAAATAAGTTCAACAAATACAAAAATATTATCAAACCATATTGTAAAGAAGATTCCATATCAGCCTGGACAGAAAATGTCGAGTATCAGTTTAAATATCACCAAGTTCCAATAGAAATGTGGGCTATGATTTATATGAAGAACCTGAGTGGTGAGCCCCTTAAAGTGATAGAATCAATACCAACAGATCTTAGATCTAACTATCAGTACATCCATGATAGGATAATGCAACACTTTTTACTTGATGCCCCTGGGTATCAGGTTCAGTTCTCAAATTTAAAACCTAAACCTAGTGAGACTTTCATTGATTACGTCTCAAATGTTCAGAGTGTACTAAATAGGTGGCTTAAAGCAGCTAACATAGGAAAAGACTTTGACAGACTTAAAAATTTAATAGCCATGGATAAAGTCATATCCACTATACCATCTCCTTTTGCTAAATTTCTGCAGCAGTCAGACATTGAGAACATAGAGCAGTTCGAAAAGAAAGGGTCTGCATATTTTTCTTCAAACAGAGATATTTTTAAGACCTCAAATGACTCTGAAGTAGTTTCTTTTGTGAAAGACCAACCTAAAAACTATCAGAGTAAGAGAAAACCCTTTCAGAAAATCGACAAGAAAGATAGGAAAGTGTCAAAATGTATTTACTGTCAACTTTTGCATGACACTTATTCTATGTGTGACAAATCGCCAAATTATCCGGCGCATCTTGAAAATGTTATTAAGAAGCAACAAAACAAAAGATCTGCATACAGGCGTGCAATCAAATGCTTCTTTTGTTCCAGCTACGGCCATTATTCAAATAAGTGCCTGGGCCGCCAACGTATGAAAGCCAACAATGCTATTTTGATTGATACATCTTCTGATAGTGGTAGTGAGACTGAGTGTGAGATTGAAAATGATTTACCTGTTAACCAAACTGAAGATGTGTGTTGTGTAAACGATATATTAAGTTTTGACAGTTGTGAACGATGTCACCAATTTCATGCAGACGGAAAATTAGAATGTGGACATACAGTACCGTTCTCAACTGAGAATGTAAATGCAGCATTAGCCTCCAGAGGCAATTTGGTGTTCCACAATGCAATGGTCAACGATAGACCATGCCAATGTTTGCTGGACAGCGGCAGCACCCTTATTGGTCTTAGAAAGGAACTGGTGAGTCCAGATGACTATACAGGTGACTCTGTCAAATGCCGAACCTTTTCGGGTAACATTGAAATTTACCCTTTGGCCAAAGCCCGTATTAACACTCCTTTCCTTTCTGGTACCTTTACTTGTGCAATACTTGACAACCCTTGTACTGATTTAATTTTGGGTTGCTTACCCCAACTGAAACAATGTACTAGCGATGAAATAGCTGCATGGGAAAGATTAAATGCAGCTAATGCAACAACCAGAGCAGACACTGTAAAACATCAAGACACACTACAAGATGAGAGACTACTGTTGCTTTCTCCAACTGGCACAGATGATACCAACAGACAGAAATTCATAGAACAGCAGAAAGCTGATCCTAGTGTGTCTCCATATTTAAAATTATTGAAAGAAAGAGCCAAAGTGGTTATTTAGGCTTAATAATGGCATTCTTACTAGATATTATACAACTGGTAACCATGAGATTCAGCAACCGGTGTTACCTGTACAACACCGCCTTACTGTGCTAAAGATTGCACATGAGTCACCGTTTGCTGGTCACCTTGCATACGACAAAACCAGGGCCAGAATTCAGGCTCATTTTTATTGGCCAGGTTTTTGCAATGATATAAAATTATTTTGTCGTTCTTGTAATGTCTGTCAACAATTAGTACGTAAGGGTAAACATCCTACAGCTGAAGTACAACCTTCTACACTGGCTTCTAGGCCATTTGAGAGTGTGGCGGTAGATATTGTTGGACCCCTGAATCAGGTGTCCAGCAAAGGAAATCGCTTCATATTAACGATGGTCGACCTTTGTTCAAGGTGGGTTGAGGCAGTAGCTTTGAAATACATCACCTCCAAAGACGTTGCCAATGTATTTCTACACCTGTTCTCACGATTCGGATTTCCACGGACCATAATATCCGATCGTGGAACTCAATTCATATCGGCTGCAACGCAAGCCCTTACAAAAATGTTAGGGATTAAACAACATTTTACAACAGCATACCATCCAGCCAGCAATGGAATAGTAGAGAAAATTAACGGAGATCTTAAGCATATGCTGGCTAAGGTGACAGCAGAAAACCCAGCTGATTGGGATACACTGTTACCAACAGTGCTGTTCGCCTATCGGGAGATTCCCCATTCAAGCACGGGTTTCTCACCGTTTGAATTAGTGTACGGGGCTAGCCCATGTGGACCCCTAACCATTTACCATCAGGTAATAACTAATTCCATTGAAATTCCCACCCCAAAAACACCTTACGAAATGGTGACAGAAACACGAGACAAAATCATGAAATCGTGTATTATAGCTAAGGCAGCTTTGGAGAGGAAGGGTCAAATCTACCGCCAATACGCCAACAAAGGTGCAGAGAACAATTGATCTTGAACCAGATCAAGACATACTTTTGTTACTTCCAGACAAACGAAATTTATTATTGACCTCATGGCAAGGGCCATTCAAGGTGGTACGTAAAATTTCAGATGTTGACTATGAAATATCAATAAACGGACACTTAAAGATATTCCATGTCAACATGCTGAAACCTTACTTTTCACGACAAGAGGCAGAAGTAGAGACAGACGAACACAGTGCACCCACATCTAGTGATCAGACGACAGACGTACACAACGCAACTACACTAGTTAGCGAGACTGGCAAATCCGACGAGATCCATACACCTAGTGAGCTTACAGAATACGCACTTAGCACCACCACCGTACTGAATCAGGTAGACGACGACGGAATGGAACTACCTGTTCCCATTGTAGACAAGACTGCGACAATGGATAGCATACAGATAGAACAGGGACTAACAGACAGTCAACGACGACAATTAGTACAATTAGTGACAGAGTATAAAGACATATTTTCTGACATTCCAGGTAGGACGGACAGAATCGAGCACTCCATTCTTCTTTCGGACTCTAAGCCTATTAAATGCAGGCCGTACTCTATCCCACTCAGCTATAGAGAAAGTCTAAATAAGGAAATTCTTAATTTAGAAGCTAGTGGGATCATCCAGAAATCTACATCTGAGTACTCCTTTCCAATAGTCCTAGTTAAGAAAAAAGACTCCACAATTCGTCTGTGTGTGGACTATCGAAAGCTCAACAACGTCACTAAGATCGACGCAGAACCAATTCCTTCCTGCGAAGATCTTATCCTTGACATGTCCACCTCCAAAATCTTTTCTAAATTAGATCTTACTAAGGGATATTGGCAGGTCCCTATGCAGACTCAATCCATTCATCTTACTGCTTTTTCAACACCTTTAGGACTGTACGAGTGGCGTTTTCTTCCTTTCGGACTTCGAAATGCTCCTGCCACTTTCGTACGCTTAACTAGAGATCTACTGCATGGAGTGACGAATACAGTGACTTATATAGATGATATATGTGTCCATACTGATGACTGGACAACACACTTACTGAAACTAAGACATGTCTTTGATAGGTTGCGACTCTTCGGTCTCACTGTCAAACCGAGCAAAGTTGAATTGGGCCTAAAAGAAATTGACTTTTTGGGTCATGTCATTTCACAAGGTCAACTTAAGACTGACAATAGGATTATTACAAAAATTATGAACCTGACCATGCCTACCACAAAGAAGCAGGTCAGAAGCCTTTTAGGGTTAGTAAATTACTATAGCAAATTCATACCAAATTTAGCGGAAATTACAAGTGTATTTTCCAATGTTTTAAAAGCATCTGTAAAATTAGATGTCAAAGATGCATTATTAATTTCTGCATTGTCAAAATTGAAAATCCTGTTTAGTAATGTACCAATCCTCCGCTTGCCTAATCCTAGGTTCGTTTATTATCTTAGGACAGATGCCAGCAGAATCTCCATCGCTGCAGTACTAGGCCAATTTTATGATGGCATCTTCCACCCGATTTGCTACGTGAGCCGTAAGATCACACCTGCTGAGTCCAGATATTCCATATCAGAGTTGGAAGCCCTAAGCGTCATCTATGCGGTGAGGAAGCTGCATCGATTTCTAGCGGGTGTTCACTTCATTGTCCAGACGGACAACTCCCCAATCACGGTCATACAAAGTGGTGTGCATCGGAATGACCGTATATACAGGTGGTCGCTAATTACTACAAAACTATACTTTTAGTATAGAGCATATTAAGGGTAAGGACAACATTCTGGCTGATACCCTTAGTCGACCATCTGAGGTAGAAATACCAGAGATTCCACATAAGAGTGTAGAGTAATAGAGTAGTAGTACATTAGAATATTCTATTTGAAATGTTTATGCTAATACATAGATATTACGTGCTGAACTATGTACTAAGAACAGTGATCTACCATGTGTCCGTAGACATCAAAAGAAGAACTGTGCTCCGAATAACAAATATATCACCGTGTGAACTGGAACAGCTCGTTATTTACTAAGCTCCATATGTGTTCCGGTGAATCATTTGTGTTAAGCAGAGAAAAACAGTGTCAGAACAGTGCATAAATACAGACACGAAAATACTGGTCTACGACACAAGCGAACTCTACAGGTGCAATACCCATAGGACACAAGTATGACTGTGTAATGTATTTAATATACCCAGGACAAGTGTAATTATATAATATGCCAATGAAAGCAATTTCTGAACATTTGGGCAACAACTAACCTGGGGTATTTGAATACCATGTATATAAATATTTATTGTGATATGTATTATAACGTTTTAATATAGTGATAAATTATAGGTAGATTAGGTAACTTTAATTTACATTTAGAGTTAGGAAATAAAATAGTTTTCATTTTTTTTAGTAGTTTACATAAATCATTATTTTACCAACTTACTTACCTTAAAAGTAGAATAGATAGTAGTTTAGATAGGAATAATACCATTTAGTTTATTACATTCCACTTTGTTTCATTTCAGTTGATTTCATTCCATCTTAATGAACCATTCCATTTAACAAACGTGATCAGGTAGTATTATGATTAGTTTACACCATAATAGGATAAAAATATTATACAATTAAACATACATCATTTACACCATTTAGATAAGAATATCAGTCATATATTTTTTGTTGCATCTAAAAACATTAGTTATAATTTCATTACATTTCAGATTACCCATTTCAGAAAGGTACATAACTCATCTCACATCAATGCCATTTTAAATAATTAGATTACATCCCTTAAATTAGATAAATATTAGGATTAATGTAAGCATATCTTAGGATTAATGTGGCAAAATAGAATAAAATAGTTAACACATTAAATACACATTTATAGAAGTAGTATTAGTATGTCAGTATTTAGAGTAATATTACAGTAAAATATAGTTGGTCATAATACCAGGGTATAAACCATCAACCCTTGCTCTTACATGTAAATATGTTGTATATACATGACTCGTGCAGCGATTTACACACAGTCTTTGAGCTCAACTTTCTCAGGCTGAGCCAAACTTGTACAGTGTCACTCCAAGGTTTTTTAAATAATTGGGAGGGTGAAAGATGTGTGACAGAAGTGTGAAAGTGAAAGATGTGTGACAGAAGTGTGAAAGTGAGAGCGAATGTAAATTATACGAGAGAGAGTGAGATCGGTCAGCGGATGTTTCTGCCGCTCAACGCGACTTTTTATTTTTTGTCTGCGTCAAATGTTTGCTTTCAATGTTGAAAATGTGCTGTGATGAATGTGTTGTGTGTAGTTTAGTTTAGATCTTAGAAAAAGTATTTTAAGTCTCATAAGACGGAAATGTAGTCACTAATTAGTGTTATACACTTGTTTGTGACCTCATTCAACCGAATTATGGCACTTGAAAACTAACTTACATACACATGATAGTTAGATACACATGTTAGAAGTTAGATTATATTATTAATTACATCCAAACACGCAAACAACCAGAAAAACAAACATATAAATTGCATACATATTTTATAGATCAAAGGGAGATAACTCCGGGTCAGGGAACATAATAGACAACGAAACACTAACTTAACAGTGAAATATAACTTTACACGAGGAAGCGAGATAGGTAAAGCCTGTCGCACACAGCTTGGAAAATGGTTGTTTAATATTATATGGGGGACATGAAGCAATTCATGTGTTGACCCTAAGAAAGTCAACTTTGTATGGGTAGTAAGTTAATTTACTATTTGAGGGCAGGTCTTATAAGACAACGGTCCGGTTCAGACATACCTCTAATTAATATAATATTGCGATTGAGAATAGGGCTCACGCCAACCAGACAAGTTTGTGGCGATTGCCAGTAGCCAAGTAAAGTGATACTACATTGTGACAATTAGTCAGTAGAAGTCTATGGAGTTACCCAAAGCCAGGTTATCTACAGTCTTTGACAAAAATTAGAGACACTAATTTTTTAGAAACCTCTTGCGTCACAACCAATGAGTCAAAGTTGATGACGCAACACATAAGGGGAGGGTGTGTGTCAAAGACTGAACATAAAGGCCGGAGGTCTGCCTCAAGATAGAAGACCACTGGGAAGAGTGGTCAACCTCAAATAGATTAGAGGTGATACAGTGCCCCGATATAAGGGCAGGGTAGGTGATAGAATGGGGGACTATTAACTAGTTCTCTCATGAGACACGGAGACGTTGACCAGATAGTTAGCACTCTGGTCACGACAGAATCACGCCTACGTGATAGCCACGATTGCCACTCAACAGGAGACAGCTAATGTAAGCGTGCCAGGTGTAACGGCACGCAAAAAGCCGAAGGACACCTCAAGGTCCTTCCACGTGCTGTGTAGCCACGCGAGTAAGAAAGTCAGACTGGGGACTGACTTTGTAGCGAGCACCTCGTTTAGTGTTGATAGGAGTTTTGTGTATTCAAGTAGATAGAATTAGCATTAGGGTTTAGAAAACTAGTGATAGGCAATTCTGTGGCTTTGTGTGTGGTTTGATAGCGACTGTTATGTATTTGGAAAGAGCCAACGGCAATAAAATGTATCATTTATTGCCTCTCACACGACTTGCAAGTTTCTTGTGTGGTGTGGGAGAAGTAATCTGATGATGCCTTACACATGGGTTGTTGACAGTGGACAACCTTGGTCCCTTAATCACCTGTTTTGCGTGTGATTTCTGTCGCGTATTTTTCCACCCGCGCTGACTAGTTTGATGGAACGAAGTCACAGATAATAACTCCTCTCTCAGCGAAGAGCCCATAGATATCTCAATATTGCACGGTGTTCCTTGACCGAATGTAGCTGTCAAAAAATCTTTACTAAGCGACGAGCTCCCAGTTAATATCACGGTGATGTTAATGATAAGTTCGTGATATGGTCGTTGTCTAGGTAAAGATGCTCCTGGTGTGTCAATTGAGCTATCTAACTGTCTCTTAATCCAACTCACCCCTGCAGTGCACATTCACCAGTCATGAAACAAGATTGAGTTGGCGCACATAATCTTTTAATCCAGAAAGAACACGGACAAACGGAACATGTTTATACATCCAGAAATCAATATAATCCACAAAATATACATACTACCACCCACACGATGGGTCTAGCCTTCACTCACTATGCAACCCACTCTGGGTTCAGGCCTCGATTAACTTGATTAAGTCTTGCTACTAAGGTCACTCATCTCATCTCAATGTCAATGACCCAGGCATATGTCAGTCCGAAAGTTCATAACAAGTAAAGGACACTTTTATACACCTTGAGGCAACTTGGGTATATGGTGTTAGTCCTATATTTGTATAAACCAATGGGCAGTCGATGAGGGATGAGGTCAATATCTCAGCGGTCGCTGTTTCTTCCCAGAACATTTTCTGGTAGCCAGTTGAGGTTTGTTGCATATCTTTTACAGGACGTTGCAGTGAACTCCAGCATTTGTTGATGTTTGTGATTTGCTAGGCAATTTTAGTTCAGTAGTTGTCATTGCTTTCTGAAGGACTGACTCCTCATACCAACGCAATGCGGTCTGCTACCAAATCGCCCACTGCTGATTTAGAACCTCCTCCTATGTTGGGGAACAGTGAAACCGAGGTTCATTACACCTTAAGCCACAGAGCCGGGTCAGTTTAGGTTAGTTAATTAAAACACAATCCAAACATCGACTGGAATTCAAATACATGACGATTAGGCCGGGAGGCAAGCAACTGTTGCAGGAGCTGGTACTTAGTAGAGACTAAGATGGCAGGCAAGTAGCTATTGCAGGAGCTGGTACTGAGTAGAGACTAGCCCGACAGGCAAGCAACTGTTGCAGGAGCTGGTACTTAGTAGAGACTCAGATGGCAGGCAAGCAACTGTTGCAGGAGCTGGTACTTAATAGAGACTCGGATGGCAGGCAAGCAACTGTTGAAGGAGCTGGTACTTAGTAGAGACTCAGATGGCAGGCACGCAACTGTTGCAGGAGCTGGTACTTAGTAGAGACTCGGATGGCAGGCAAGCAACTGTTGCAGGAGCTGGTACTTAGTAGAGACTCAGATGGCAGGCAAGCAACTGTTGCAGGAGCTGGTACTTAGTAGAGACTCGGATGGCAGGCAAGCAACTGTTGCAGGAGCTGGTACTTAGTAGAGACTCGGATGGCAGGCAAGCAACTGCTGCAGGTGCTGGTACTTAGTAGAGACTCGGATGGTAGGCAAGCAACTGTTGCAGGAGCTGGTACTTAGTAGAGACTCAGATGGCAGGCAAGCAACTGTTGCAGGAGCTGGAACTTAGTAGAGACTCGGATGGCAGGCAAGCAACTGTTGCAGGAGCTGGTACTTAATAGAGACTCGGATGGCAGGCAAGCAACTGTTGAAGGAGCTGGTACTTAGTAGAGACTCAGATGGCAGGCAAGCAACTGTTGCAGGAGCTGGTACTTAGTAGAGACTCGGATGGCAGGCAAGCAACTGTTGCAGGAGCTGGTACTTAGTAGAGACTCGGATGGCAGGCAAGCAACTGTTGAAGGAGCTGGTACTTAGTAGAGACTCGGATGGCAGGCAAGCAACTCTTGCAGGAGCTGGTACTGAGTAGAGACTCGGGTGGCAAGCAATACATTGTTGCTTATTTTTTTGATTTCTGAGATATCACACTTTGTATTGCTGTCAATGTTTATAATAGCGGATCTAGCGTTTTAACTAAATGTTACTTTTTAGCAGATGGTGAAAAGAATATATATCTGCATCTTTACAAATTATTGATCCATGTAGAGACGATCTAATTCGCTTGCAAATATAGAAATGTTCAATTTGATTCTCTGTATTGTAATCTGGCTATACTCATTCTTCTTTGTATATTATTGTATGTGGGAAAAACACTTATTCGTATGATATATTAGTTAACTCCCCAAACATGATTGAATTCCAAAATTTTCACTTAAGTCCGCGTTATATGACCCTTTCTTGTTATTGACATGTATGTCATCCAGCATTTTCAATAGTTAGTTAGTTAGTCGCGGTTCCAACTTCACGGCAAAGGGTCGTCCACATTATGCTCTGTTCCTGTGCCAGTTAATATCACACAAATTGCTCCACAATGCCTATTGTGAAAAGTGGAAAAGACAGGAGTCTCGGCGAGCCAACCGTCCGCACAGGTACACTCTGCATAATGCCACCGTCATGAATTGCCAAAACAAAAGTCCTCAACGGAAAATGCAGTTTATTGTCGATGGAAGCGACAGTCAGCAGAAAGACTTCGTTGACCCTGGTTTTATCCCATATGGCTCGGTCTCTTTCTACAGGGCGACCCATCGAAAGCAATAGCAAAATATAAATGTTATGACCGAGATAGGACAGGCTACATATGTTTTCTTCAGTTTTAACACTTTGGTTATTTCCTTAGTGTCTTTAAGAACTTATTCTTTTGAATTCTTTTCTGTCAGTTATTTTGGTGCTTCCCACGGTAACACCTTATCTCAATAGCTTTTAAGTTACATTTTCATCTTATTGTGTGTTGGGAACGGGTTTGGTGGGAGGAAAACAGATGTATTGCTTCAGAATCATACCCGAATACACCAATAATATGTCCGCAAAATATGGTTTATTGTTTCTCCAAGTATAAGTAAACAGTAAATAAAGAATACGTTTACACGCCTTACGACGTAAAAGGAATGTAATGCTGGATCCGTACTTGTGTAGAGCAATCAGCACTCTTGGGGCCATGTGGTCAATATCACACCGACTTTCTACACTCCAGTGGTAGCTATTTAGTCAGTATCAGACCTGCTGTAGGCACTCCAGGGGCCACGTGGTCAGTATCACACCGGATGTCTACACTCCAGTGGTAGCGATGTAGTCAGTATCACACCTGCTGTAGGCACTCCAGGGGCCATGTGGTCAGTATCATACCTGCTGCAGGCACTCCAGGGGCCACGTGGTTAGTATCACAGCGGCTGTCTACACTCCAGGGGCCATGTGGTCAGTATCACACCAGCTTTAGGCACTCCAGTGGCTATGTGGTCAGTATCACACCGGTTGTCTACACTCCAGTTGTCATGTGGTCAGTATCACAACGGCTTTCTACACTCCAGGGGCCATGTGGTCAGTATCACACCAGCTGTCTACACTCCAATGCAGCGATGTAGTCAGTATCACACCAGATGTAGGCACTCCAGGGACCATGTGGTCAGTATCACATTGGCTTTCTATGCACTCCAGGGGCCATGTGGTCAATATGACGCATGGGGTCTACACTATAGGGGCCATGTGGTCAGTATGACACCGGTTGTCTACACACCAGGGGCGATATGGTCAGTATCACACCGATTGTCTGCACTCCAGGAACGATGTGTTCAATATAACACCGGTTGTTGTGGCGTTATGAAGGGTAATAAAGGAATATAGATTGAAGTTGTCTAGGGTCCGGAGTATGAAAATCAAGAAAAAGATCCCTTGTGTCAGGAAGCCAGCAAATGGCTCAAGTACCAACTACAAGAGTGATTAGAAAATGATTAAGGAATATTTCCCCACTCTAAATAGTTTGAATAAAGATACTGAGCTTCCGTGCACAAGATAGCGGGAGTCCTGGGTAGTCACAGGGAAAAATCAGAGGATTTAGCTCCCCCTCTTAATCAAGGTTTCACTCGCGTTGTCACTCAGGCACTGGGGACTCCTATTAATTAAGTGCACACAATGTCTGTTTGAACAAATATACAATAATACAATACTAATACTAATACAACTAATAACTGCTAAGTTCATCAACGATTAACTGAACACAAGCAAATGTATTGAATGAGCCTCTTGAGGAGTATTTCAAATTGAAATCACGAACAACAAAATTCACAGATTTAACTAAAATCTTAAAATTTAACTTTAAATCTAACTACGTATTGTCATAAGTCTCTTCTTTGCCTCCAGCGAGGAATCTCCATACTAAGTGGAATTGTTCTTTAAATCCAATTCCAATGTTATTTCACAGGACGTGTGAACATGTGTGTGTGTGTGTGTGTGTGTGTGTGTGTGTGTGTGTGTGTGTGTGTGTGTGTGTGTGTGTATTGCATCGTTCGTATCTAATATTTAGCTTATTTTCACATCAGGCAGCACTCTAGGAGAATAGCTGAATATAGCAGCAGAAGAAAAATGGGAAGACTCCTTCTTCAGCTGTGCGAAGTCGGTCTCACACTCATTATTTGAAATGACAAAATTAACAGGCCGTTTGGGGCATAACCTTCATCCGTCCTCAGTCCTTGAGCCAGACACAAATTGTTGCGTAGGATATCGCAAGAAGCCAACCTTCCTGCAGGTCTCGTAAAATCCAAGAGAGCGTAGGGTAGGTAAAAAAAGAATCGAAATATTAGGACTGACGAAATAGCGAAAGACACAGACGAAAGTATGGTTGTGTCTCTCCTAGTCCTGGCGAAATCGAAATGGTAAGGATTCAAAAAGTTCTCCTACTTTTAGTTATGCTGGCCTGCGCTGACTACGTCACAAACAATTGTCCCTACGTCATAACCACTCCACTACCCTCAAATCATAATTCTCCTTTCCGTGATCGACGTGCGTCAACATTTCTTTCAAAGCCTCCTTGTCTATTTTTTTTTTTTTTTTTCTGTGCTTCCTAGCAACAACACTTTTGCCTCGATAAATGGTTTTAACTTGACCCTAAACTATGCCGTGACATTTTAGGGTCGTCCAATCACAAATTGGTTTAGGGTAGTGCGATTCATGAAATCAAACTGGTTGCCTAGCGACGACATGTCTATTTTTGTATCTGACTTTATCAGTCGCTTGTGTCACTATTTGTAGGACAAGACTTACTATAATTAGATCTGTCAAGCTATTCTTGTGTGTGTCATACTGGTCCAGTGTTACAATTTTTGGACTGTTATTTGCCTAGTTCAGAAGAACGAGGATGCTTGAATTCCGTAATATCACATGGCTCCCCTCCAAGACAGTTTTTTCGTAGAAAAAAAAAACTGGAGCCTCAAGCACCCTCAGTTTTCTGAATCCTCAAATGATCCATCGTTTATTCCATATTTCTTACCATCTCTGATTCACAAATGCCATCAGGAACTGGATGACGACTGAGAAAAATCCCCAAAATTCATCTTCACAGGTACATATTCAATTTGTAACGTATATAGTTGTAAAAGCAGAGAACATCTCATCAGTCTTGCATTCAGGTTCCCTTACGATGCCATAAACATTAAAGGTTGATGATCACACTGTAACGTGAAATGTCTTACATATAAGTAGGTCTGAAATTTCTCCACTGCCCATACCAATGCCAAACATTCTTTTACTATAGTGGAATAATTTCTTTCCTCAGAATTCAATTTTCTATGTGCAAAAGCAACTGGAAATAACACTGAGTGTTCACCTTCCTTCCTCAACATATTCCTATGTTGCTTGCAGATGTTCGAAGAATGAATGGACATGCGATATATGGCAAATAAAGAATTGGTTTTGCAGTCAATGCCTGCTTGAGAGATGAATAAGCTTTCTCAAAGTCAGCTGACCAAGAAACTTTTTCTGGATTCCCCTTCTTTGCCAGATTAGTCACAGGAACTGTCAAGGAGTTCAAATTCCTTAATATATCTCGGGTAGCATCCGCATAGGGATACGAATGATTGAACATCGTTCTTGCTTCTTGGATGAGGCGCTCTTCGGAGTTTTTCAACATTCCCTTCAAGGGCTGTCATGAATCCTTGAGATATCCGATGACTAAGAAAATCCAACTGCTGGAAACCTATCTAACACTTCCTAGGCCTTACTGTCAAACCAGTTTCTTTCAGTCGTTTGAAAAGAAGATGTAGTACCCCCACATGTAGCTCAAACGTCTTTGTATCAATCAAAATATCATCCATAAAGTTGCAAATAGCTGGATGATGTAACGGGCCAATTGACTTCCTCATCATGCGTGCAAGATCACTCGGAGCATTACTTAGACCAAACGGAAGAACGTTGAATTCCATCAGGCGTACTGAAGGCCAACCATGATCGAACGTCTCGTTTAACTGGAATCTGATAATACCCCTTACTGAGATGTATCCGTGTGAAGGAATTGGCAGTGATGAGAATAGTGAAGAGCTGATGACGATCCGGTAACGGTTCAACTTGAAATTCAATGATAGCATGTAGCTGTCGATACTCGATACACAATAGATGGTCTCCACTAGGTTTCCTCAATAACACCACATTTGCATTATACGGTGATTCAGATGGCGATATGATTCCAGTTGAGAGCATTTGCGGTAATTCCTCCTTTAAAATATTTTCTTTAGCATACGCAATTAGGTAATGTTTGACTCACACAGGAGTAGGGTTAGTCAATTTCATGTCGAATTCATCCAAATCAGTAAGTCCTGGCCTGTCAGTAAGTACTTCTGCTAAAAGATTTTGAATCCGCTTCTGCTGAGTCTTAATTAATATAGAATTGATGTCCACATATTAAAAGGTTTCTTTAGCTTGCAGCGGGTGCCCTATTCATATTGTGGTTCTATGGTCTACTTCTGTAGCCACAACCAAAGCCATCAGATGGGCTGTGTCGGTGGTAGAGGGCCTTTCATTATATTTCCTCAAGAGGTTTATGTGAAAAATCTTCATCTTTCCTCTGATGGAAATCTTGGAGTTAGTGCGAGAAATCTTCTCTATCACCTCATATGGTCCTTTCCATCTCGTTTGCAACTTATTCTGACTCATTTGAAGAAGTAACAACACTTTCTCTCCCACCCCCAACTCTCTATCCTTTCCATTTTTGTTGAAATATTGCGCCATTCTACGTCGGAAGTGTCGCAGATTATCAGTCGCCAGTCTCTAACCATGTTGTAGACGTTGTTTTAAGTCAGCAACAGACGCTGAGGCAGTCACACCTGTCTCATCCAATTGATCATCAGTCCATGTTAGAAGTAAAACTTCAAGTGGTCCCTTAATTGCTCGTCTA
This sequence comes from Cepaea nemoralis, assembly GCA_014155875.1. Classification (NCBI taxonomy): domain Eukaryota; kingdom Metazoa; phylum Mollusca; class Gastropoda; order Stylommatophora; family Helicidae; genus Cepaea; species Cepaea nemoralis. The sequence goes on from JACEFZ010021683.1 coordinate 460,533, forward strand.
AATAACGACGTTGCCAGTGCGAATTCCGCTGAGTGATGTGGTACTTCCCGATAAGCAACTAGAGCTGCCGGTATATAAGTACCCCACTCTTGCGGTTTTTCCTGAGCCAATTTCCTCAAGATATTGATAAGGGTACCGTCAAACCATTGTACAGATCCGTTCGAAGCCGGATGGTACGGGGAACTATGAATCTGTCGAGTTTGAAAGAGTCTGAAGACTTCCTCCACAAGCCTTCCTTTGATCTGTGATCCATTATCAGTCAGATCCTAATTTGAAATCCTATTCTGGTAAAAATTCCAAGTAATGCTTCAGCTACGTGCTTCGAATCGCTTGAAGGCATAGGCACTGCTTCGGCCCACACCGAGAAAGTTTTTACGAGAGTAAGTATATTGCGGTTTGTCAAAGACTCGACCGCATCCCCTCCGCCAGGAAGAGCAGTCAATCTTGAAGAGGCCAGGAGGTGATACGGTGCCCTGGTAAGGGCAGGGGAGATGAGGTAATGGGAGATGGTTATCCATTCCCTCATGAGACACGCAGGCGTTGTTCAGAGAGTTAGCACTCTAATCACGATAGCATCACGCCTCGTGGTAGCCACGGAGAAGTTGAGTATCCACTTAACATACCACGTCTGCGAGCAGCGTGCCATGTGAGGCAACACGCACCAAGGTCAAGGTCGATCCGCGTGGTGTGTGACGACGGGATGAAAGAACGTCAGACGGGAGGACAGGACTTGTAGTGTGCACCTCGTTAGAGTAGCGATAGGGGTTTTGTGTTTAACTAAATAGATAGAGAGTTAGCATAGGCATTAGCAACTAGTGATAGATAATTTCTGTGGCTTTATGTTGTGTGTTTACTAGCGACTGTTACCTGCTTGTAGCGAGCCAACGGCAATAAAATGTACCATTTATTTTCCTCGCACACGACTTGCAAGTTTTCTTGTTTGGTGTGGGAGAAGTATCCGATAGTGCCTGTCAGTTGAGTTGTTGACAGGCAAGGATAATTGTGGTGTCAGAAGTGGTGCTTGGACGAAAATTCAAGCTAATCCACTCAGCCACGGCTCTGGACTAGGATCTAATTTGTGTCAGTGACGGTAATCTGTGCAGACGAGAACAATTTGCGGGCTAGAAAATGTGCCTATCGTGACGAAATAGATTGTTTAATTGTGCTTATGAAATGGTTATTTAGTGAAATCATGTATTCTTCAAAGCTGTAAGTAGTAATATTCTTATTTTCTCATATTTATTTATGTATTTATCAATTTATTTATGAATAAGCACCAAACATGATTCATGGCGGAGCGATACACAGCCAGCCGACAATATCGATTTTTGAAAACTAAAAATAGCGCTGCGCCTCTGACGTAGAATGATTGACAAACAGTTGTCCTAGGTCATTAGCATACAGCAATCGAGTGTTTACAAAATCGCCAAGCGGCTGCTCGCCTGAATCTGTGCTTTATATTATTTATTATTTGTTTATTTGAGTTATTAAATGAATATATTTATTTATTTAAGCATTATGATGTCATTTTTATTTAGTTAAAAACAGTTATTCATATTTTTGGTCCTACTTTCTCTTTGTTTACCGTCACGATGGAACTATTTTTGGCCAAGCAGATGAGACTTGGCTGCACAACACTTACAGAAATTAACTAGGTTAGTAACAAAAGGCAAATACTGTTAGAACGAAGACAGGACATTGACATTAAATTTAATTATTACATATTCTAGTTGTTCGTGAGTCTGTCATTGTCAAAGTCATTGTCCTTAGTTGTCGGGTAAATCATATCGTGCAGTAGTAGTAAGTACTGCTGCCCTGCATATCAGAGGGCGAATCAACAGCTGAGTACGTATACCGGTGTGCCAAATAAAGTGTCCTGATTACGAAACGTGCCGCTATCCCAAAGTACCAAACAAGGTGACCTGTGTCAACGGAGTTCCGTTCCCTGATTCTCGGGAACATTAAGTTGAGTATACCTATATTTTTGGCATGCATTGTGATTAATAGTGCATCTCTTTTTCAGCTTGTGATACACTAGCATATTTTTGTGCTCTGATTTTCCAACATAGAAATTTTGTTCAGCATATAAACTGAAAATACAATTCATAGTCCTCAACGAGGAACAAATATAAAACATCATAGATAAATATTTGAATAAACAAATCATCGTAAGTCAACGCTAGCTAATTACTAAACAGCATGGCTACTTTATCAGATTTTATAAAAGCAGGTAAAGAATTACAATATACAGGAAAGGACTTAGAAGAATATGCTGATAAGAAATTTAAAGAAGCTGAGACAAAAAAAGAAAATGCGGAGAGAGATGAACGCGCACGAGAAAGACAACACCAGAAAGAATTAGCTGAGATCACAAAACATAAAGAATTAGAGCTGAAACAACAACAGTTAGAACATGATAAGACAGTTAAACAACAACAGTTAGAACATGATAAGGAAATGAAACAAAAAGAACTAGAACTAAAGCAAAAGCAATTAGATCAAGAGAAAGAATTAAAACAAAAAGAATTAGATCTAAAGCAAAAAGAGATAGATGAAACGGCAAGAGTTAAGGAAAAACAAATTCAAGTAGAATCAGAGACACAATTAAAGATGAAAGGCATGGATGTAGACTCACACGCAGAAATCTCTGAAACTAAATTAAGAAGTCAACAAGAGGAAAATAAGTTCAATAAATACAAAAATATTATCAAACCATATTGTAAAGAAGACTCCATATCAGCCTGGACTGAGAATGTAGAGTATCAATTTAAATATCACCAAGTTCCATTAGAGATGTGGGCTACGATTTATATGAAGAATCTGAGTGGTGAGCCCCTTAAAGTGATAGAATCTATACCAACTGAGCTCAGATCTAACTATCAATACATCCATGATAGGATTATGCAGCACTTTTTACTTGATGCCCCTGGGTATCAGGTTCAGTTCTCAAATTTAAAACCTAAACCTAGTGAAACGTTTATTGATTATGTTTCAAATGTGCAGAGTGTACTAAACAGGTGGCTTAAAGCAGCTAACATAGGAAAAGACTTTGATAGATTAAAAAACTTAATAGCTATGGATAAGGTTATATCCACTATACCTTCTCCTTTTGCTAAATTTTTGCAGCAGTCAGACATTGAGAACATCGAGCAGTTTGAGAAAAAAGGCTCAGCATATTTTTCTTCTAACAGAGATATTTTTAAGACTTCAAATGACTCTGAAATAGTTTCCTTTGTGAAAGACCAACCAAAAAACTATCAGAGTAACAGAAGACCTTTCCAGAAATATGACAAGAAAGACAGAAAAGTGTCAAAATGTATTTATTGTCAACTTATGCACGACACTTATTCTATGTGCGACAAATCGCCGAATTATCCGGCGCATCTTGAAAATGTTATCAAGAAGCAGCAAAATAAAAGATCGGCATACAGGCGTGCAATCAAATGTTTTTTTTGTTCCAGCTATGGCCATTATTCTAATAAGTGCCTTGGCCGCCAACGTATGAAAGCTAACAATGCTATTTTGATTGACACCTCTTCAGATAGTGGTAGTGAGAATGAGTGTGAGGTTGAAAGTGACTTACCTACTAACCAAGCAGAAGATGTGTGTTGTGTGAACGATGTGTTAAGCTTTGACAATTGTGGACATTGTCAGCAATTTCATGCAGACGGAAGGCTGGAATGTGGACATACAGTACCATTCTCATCCGAGAATGGGAATGCAGCATTAGCCTCCAGAGGCAATTTGGTGTTCCACAATGCAATGGTCAATGATAGACCATGCCAGTGTTTGCTGGACAGCGGCAGCACCCTTATTGGTCTTCGGAAAGAACTAGTGAGTCCGGGTGATTACACAGGTGACACTGTCAAATGCCGAACCTTTTCGGGTAACGTTGAGATTTACCCTTTTGCAAAAGCCCGTATTAATACTCCGTTTCTTTCGGGTACCTTTACTTGTGCAATACTTGACAACCCTTGTACTGATTTAATTTTGGGGTCCTTACCCCAACTGAAACATTGTACTAGTGATGAAATAGTTGCATGGGAGACATTAAATGCAGCTAATGCAACTACTAGAGCAGACACTGTAAAACATCAAGACACACTACAAGATGAGAGACTACTGTTGCTTTCTCCAACTGGCACAGATGATACCAGCAGACAGAAATTTATAGAACAGCAGAAAGCTGATCCTAGTGTGTCTCCATATTTAAAATTAATGAAAGAAAGATCTAAAGTGACCAAAAATGCCTCATGGTTCCTTAAACCTAATAATGGCTTTCTTACGAGATATTTTACATCTGAGAACCATGAGAATCAGCAAACGGTGAAACCTGTACAACACAGCTTAACTGTGCAAAAACCTGCACATGAGTCACCGCTTGCTGGTCACCTGGCAAAAGACAAAACCAGTCCTAGATTCCAGGCTCATGTTCATTGGCCAGAGTTTTGGAATGATATAAAATTATTTTGTCGTAAGGTATTTTCTTGTAATGTCTGTCAACAATTACGATAGACTATGAGCCATATCTGGAATATGTGCTCTGAAAGAAGAAGGAACAACTAGTTCACGTGATCCTGTCCTTCTTTTACTGCCTTCCTATGAAGTACTCCGTTCGTCATAAACATATCGCCTTACGTAGAGGTGTATGGGAATTAGGCATTTTACGAAAACATGCTGCGAGGGCGCTATCCACTGCCTGAGCTTGTTTTAAGTCCTCGGGTAGAGGATTCGTTGGAGTTGTCGTCGCAAGAGTCGTTATATCCTGATGTCTGGCCGTTATAGCTGAGGTCAACACAGGCTTTTTAGGTTCTCATAGGAATGCGTACCGAAATCCCAAGATCACAGTATAAATCGGGTCATATAGGACCACTGCTTTAATTTCGCCAGTCATATATTGCGAGACTATGTTGACCTTTGTCACGGGTACTGATGTAGGAACTGATTTTCGTAAAGGTCCCTGGAGTTCCACTGTTTCTTCCGTGAGTTGATCAAGGTTCACGAGTGAAGATGAAACAACAGAATCAAATTGTAGACCAGTGTGTTAATGGCACGTGGTAGAGAATTCGTTAAGAATAACTAATTCTACGACTGGAAGTCTCAAACTGGTGACTTCGTGGTCTTCCTGGTTGGGATTTCCCCCAGTTCTAACCCTTTTTTGCTTCCAACTTAGCCAAGCATGCTGAAACATGAGGAGGAGGTCTACGTTTGCAGTCCTTAGTATGTTGTCCTAAGATAATGCATACGAGACAATATTCCTTCCCTTCTCTTATTGCATGTTGAACTGTATTCTTTTTTGATGGTCTGGCTTTTGCGGTTTGCTTAATGGTGGGATTATCAATATTCTCCTTTGGTTTCTCAGATTTTTCTTGAGGAAGAGCGGTGGTCATCCGATGATTCCCTCCTACCATTTTCTGAGATTTCTTATATCTCTCCGCTTGGATAATAATATCTTCCAGTCTGTTTGACCCATGTTGTGTAAGTTAAGCTTTCATATCCACTGACGCAGGTCTGCATGGCCGAATTGATAGGAACGGTGTGCTGATGCCGAGGTTAGCGGTCCAAGCCCTACATCGGACAGCTGGAATAAAATGTTGACCTGTCGTCCTTGACTTGGGGACGTAAATTACAAGTACCACTGAAGTCGGAGTGGGTTCGTCAGATGGCCAGAGACACTGATAATATGGAACGCTAATCCACACGCTAGTCGATCACTACTATAAATAGTGTGTATGGACTACACTAGAGGTCAAAGCGAGTAAGCACAAAAACAAAAATCCACTGACATTTTGTCCTTCGACTGGTCAATAACAATAATTTCCCTCAAGCTGTCATAGGTTTCCCCAAATCTACCTAAGGTGATTCACTTATATAAATAAGTTTTTAATCTTTCTACAAACTGAGTGGAGGTTTCACCTTGTTCCTTCTTGGCAGATTTACATTTTCTTTAATAAATATCTCCATCTACCTCAAATATTGTAAGCAATGCCTTCTTAATGATATTATAATCCTGCTGTTCCTCATGACTGAGGCTGGAGAACACTTCATATGCTGTTCCCCTTAAACCTTGGGATAGCTTAGCACACAATCTACTCTTGTTGAGTCCACAAGTGAAACACATCAGTTCGAGTCTATGTAAATATGCCTCCAAATCCTCCTTCTGTTCCGAGAATGTTCTCAATGGGAAAGCAATTGCGCCAGTGTGATAATAAACCATATCTGTGGATACATCAGCCGCTGAATCAGCATGTGAAGTGGGGTCGTCAGATTAATTCTGGCCTCCATTCGTCTTAGTTCGAGTTAATGCTCCAAATTCTGCATCTCCAACGCATGTTGACGCTCTTTCTCATTGTTTTATATCTCCAATTGGAGCTTCTTCTCGGCCAACTCCCTTTCCATCTGAATCCTATCATGCCTATCAAATTCTTCTGAGACATATTTCGCCAAGTCTGGCCCGGTGAGGCCACAAGACCTACCTGTTTATAGGAACTGGTTTCTCATCTTGGCAGACTCTGCCATTATCTTTTATAAGAAAAAACATGAAAAAAATGATCCGACGGTGCTTCCTTGGACCGCGGCAAGTCTATCTCTGCTTTCTAAAATGATATAGAAAAGCATGCACAAGTTACATTACAAAATTATCATCAAATCAGTCATTAGCTCGGGATTACACCGTTACACCATTTGTGATATGTCAACAGTGGGCACTGGGGTCTTTGAACATTAATCCCCAACAGACTTTTCAGAATATTCCCACTCCCTCACACCCATATCAATTATAACAATTGAGAGAGAGCATTATACTATATAAATGCAACAAAAGATCCAATATGGGTACTTATGGATAACATATCAAGGGATCTAGCCGCACATTCCTCGGAGCTTAAAGATTGTCGTGCAAACGCCTTGAATAAGAGAAGTTCAAATCTCTTAATTGAGCCGCCAACTGGTGGCGCTCTGTCTTATACACAAGATATACACTACTAGAGGAATACAAGACATCGAAACAAATCCACACTGATGAAAAGAGTTCAAAATATCCCGTGACGAGTCACCAACTTGTGGCGTTATGAAGGGTAATAAAGCAATATAGAATTTAAGTTGTCTAGGGTCGGGAGTATGATAAACAAGACAAAGATCTCTTGTGTCAGGAAGCCAGCAAATGACTCAGGCCCACAAGAGTGATCATATAATTATTCTTGAATTTATTCCCCACTCTAAATAGTATGAATAAAGATACTGAGCTTCCGTGTACAAGATAGGGGGAGTCCTGGGTAGTCATTGGGAAAACCAGAGGATTTAGGTCCACTCTTAATCAAGGTTTCACCCGCGTCGTCACCCAGCCACCGCTGACTCCCATTAATTAAGTGTACGCAATGTCTGTTTGAACAAATATACACAACAAATAACTGCTAACTTCATCAACGATTAATTGAACACAAGCACAATTTTTGTTTTCCAAATGTATTGAATGAGCCTCTGGTGGAGTATGAATATCATAGATCGTTTCAAAATGAATTCACGTAGTAACAATATTCACAAATTCCACCTATGTGCAATCTAACTAGACATTGTCATAGTCTCTTTTTTGCCTCCATCGAGGAATCTCCATACAGTTCTCAAAAAGTGGTATTATTCTTAAAATCCTATGTTATTTCATAGGATGTGTGTGTGTGTGTGTGTGTGTGTGTGTGTGTGTGTGTGTGTGTGTGTGTGTGTGTGTGTGTGTGTGTGTGTACAAATATTGCATAGTTCTTATCTAATACTTAGCTTATTTTCACATCAAGCGGCACTCTAGGGGAATGGCTGAATATGGCGGCAGAAGGAAAATGACAAGACTCCTTCTTCAGCTGTGCGAAGACAGTCTCACACTCATAATTTGAAATCACGAAAATAACAGGCCGTTTGAGGCATAATCTTCATCCGTCCTCAGCCCTTGAGTCAGGCACAAATTGTTGTGTAGGATATCGCAAGAAGCTAACCTTCCTGTAGCTCTCGTAAAATCCAAGAGAGCGTAGGGTAGGTAAAAGAAGAATCGAAATATTAGGACTGACGAAATAGCGAAAAGCACAGACGAAAGTCTTGTTGCGTCTTTCATAGTACTGACGAAATCGAAATGGTGAGGATTCAAACAGTTCGCTCACATTTTATAGGCTGGCCTGCGCTGACTACGTCACCAACAATTGTCCCTACGTCACAACCACTCCACTACCCTCCAATAATAATTCTCCTTTATGTGATCGACGCGTGTCAACATTTCTTTCAAAGCATCGCTGTCAATTTATACTCTGTTTCTTAGCAACAATACGTTTGCCTTCAGATATGGTTTCACTTCGACCCTGAACTATGCCGTGACACTTTAGGATCGTTCAATCACAAGTTGGTTTAGGATAGCACGATTCATGAAATCAAACTGATTGCCTAGCGACACGTCTTTTTTTTTATATCTGACTACATCAGCCGCTTGTGTCACTGTTTGTAGGGCAAGACTTACTATAATTAGATCTGTCAAGCTATTATTGTGCGTGTCATACTGGTCCAGCGTTACAGTTTTTGAACTGTTGTTTACCTAGTACAGAAAAACAGGGATGATTAAATTCCGTAATATCACAGTTGTCTGTACTACAGATGCGATATGGTCAGTATCACACAGGATGTCTGCACTCCATGGGCAATGTGGTCAGTATCACACCGGCTGTCTGCACTCCATGGGCGATGTGGTCAGAATCACACAGACTGTCTACACCCCAGGGGCGTTGTGGTCAGTATCACACCGTCTGTCTGAACTCCATGAGCGATATGGTCAGTATCGCACCGGCTGTATGCACTCTTGATGCCATGTGGTAAGTATCACACTGGCTGTCTACACTCCGGGTACGATGAGGTCAGTATCACACCTGCTGTATGAACTCTAAGGGCAGCGATGTGGTCAGTATCACACCGGTTGTGTGCACTCTAGGTTCATTGATGTATTCATTATCACAAAGACCGTCTGTACTCTAGGGGCAGCGTTATCTTTAGTATCACATCGGCTGTCTGCACTCTAGAGCTAGTGATATGTTCAGTATCACACCGGCTGTCTGAAGATATTCACCCGTTATCTTCCGGTTCAAGATGGCGGAGGACGGTTGTGTTGTATTGTGACCGCTCCTTTTTTAGCGTAGGAGATGGGTATTTTCATCCTTTGCGTGTAATTTGTGTGCCAGAATGTAAAACCAAGGGTTTCTTCTTTGCCGATGCTTACGAATTCGTGCATCGGAGCGAAGCAATCCTTGAGGGAATGTTCGCAGAGTGTGCGTTTCTGTGGTGTTCAGTTCTTCAATATAGGAGAACAGCATTGGTGCTCCGCGCGTCGGGCAGTCAAGCTAACTAGGCGAGGAGAGGCCGTAAGCGACAAGGGAGACGAGGTGGAGTAAGGCATTTTAGACTCAAATGCAACCGCCTGGACCTCAGGAATACTCCTATTCTATAATGGAACTGTGACAATCAGGCCCTATTCTGGAAAGCCTGGTATACAGGAACGACATTGTAGCGCTTCGGGAGACGAAATTGGGTGATCATTTACTCAAAATTGCCGGCTTCAAATGATTCTACAACAGGCAACACCTGGGAATGGCGATTCGCATTCGCTACAGTATGGTGGCTTCAGAGCTAGACATGTCCAAGTGGGACAGTGACGACATACAAATATAGGCGGTTAGAGTTTAATCTGATCTACCATTCGTGTTGATTAATGTTTATGCCCGTAACGCGAGTGTTGATTCCCAAAAGAGGCAGTGCTTAAGTGACATATTAGGTCACGAGAGAAATGTTATTTTCTGTGGCGATTTCAACGCTAAAGACAGATCATGGGGAAACATTTCCTCCATCACACAGCGGGAGGAGCTCGAGACTGCACTTGAAACCATTGACTTGGTTTGTATCAACAGTGGCTGTGTCACCAGGACAGCAAGTTGCTCGGGTGATGAGGACAGCGTTATTGATCTGACCCTAGTTTCTCCTTCATTATAAATGCGATGTGGTCTAAAGGCCGTGTACTGTCTGCACTCTGGGGGCGATGTGGTCAATATCACACCGGCTGTCTACACTCTAGGGGCAATGTGGTCAGTATTACACTGGCTGTCTGCACTCTAGTGGCGATGTGGTCAGGTTTAAACCGGCTGTCTGCGCTTCCCCTACATTTCCTGGTAACTATTCTAGGCTGGGTCGATTTGGGAACCGAAGTCAGGTTTTAAAATCCGGCTGGATACAAATTCGAATTCATGACCACACTGCCGGCAGGCAAAAGTATTGTCATTATGTTACCGTGCTCCATTCTCTAATTATACTGTAAATATAATTTCTCTCTATACTAAATGTAATCCAACGTCCGCACTTATCAACATAACATTTTATCTCTATTTTGTTGTAGCTAGAGTGAGCTATTTGCAGACAGGATTCACAAACATGGGGCAAGATATGGCAAAACTATCCCAGGAATTAGGAAAAAATAATGATTTCAAACTACCTAATCTGGAAGAAATAAACAATCAATTGGAACAGCTGCAGCAAGGAGCTGGAGGATCAGCACTTCACGGTGATGAGATGCAGTCTAAACTACACATGGCGTTCATTGAAAATATGAAGTTAAGGGGACTCGAGAAGCATCTTATATCTGACAGTGATCTTATGCAATACTTTAAAAGAAAAGGAGACGTTAATCTAATTGATATAAAAGAAGATTCAACGCCTTTGATGGTATGTAGTTATTTGGGAAAAACGAAGGTGGCAGAGACATTGCTGGATCAAGGGGCCGATCCTAGCGTCAAAAATGGAAGAGGCCACACTGCCCTTCTGATTGCTTGTGCTGGAGGAAAAGAAGATTTTGTTGAGCTTCTACTTCGGAGGCAGATCGACATAAATGACACAGATTATCAAGGTGTTACAGCTTTAATGTGTGCAATTGATGCATCAAACAAAGCAATCGCCAGGGAACTGATTGATCGCGGGGCTGACATTCATGTTAAAAATAATAACGGCGATACAGCTTTAAATCTAGCGGCTCATGGTGGATTAAATGACATAATCCGTCTGTTGCTTAAGCGGGGTGCAGATGTGAACACACGTAACAGAAAAGGATGGACTCCACTGATGAGGTGCAGTCAGTATAAAATGCCCGAGACATTGGAAATACTGATACAGAATGGAGCTGATGTAAATGAAACACAAGTTTCAGGTGGTACAGCTCTCGAAATCTCCACTGGACATGGTCATGTGGAAAACATGAAAATTCTAATTAAAGCTGGTGCAAACATTAACCATGTAAACAAAATTGGACATACAGCTCTGTATGTTGCAGTCATTTATGGTCAGGCCTTGGCTGTGAAAATGCTCATCAAACACAATGCATTTGTCAATGTCAAGGACAAGCATGGACGGACACCCCTTTTTAACAGCGCTCTTTCTGGTTATGAAAGTATCGTGGCTATGCTTCTCAAAGCTGGAGCAGACCCAGACATAGTTGACAATGACGGTGCCACAGCCTTAATTTGTGCTTGTCTCAATGACTATACCGGAATAGTTGAGTTACTGCTAGAGAGTGGTGCTAATGACATGATTTTTAACTATAACTGTCTGAATGCTTTAAGTATGGCCGTGCAAAACGGACACAAAGAAATTGTCAAACACCTGCTGGTTCGTCATGGGAGTAGTTATCCTGAAATTAACAGGAATGGAAAAATGGGGATGCCAGTACTTAATAAAGCCTCTGTCAATGGCAATGCTGCAATTATGAAAATGTTAATAAAAGCCGGTGCAGATGTGAATGCCACAGGTGATCATAACATTACACCACTGATTATATGTGCCAACTTTGGTCACGCTGAGGCAGTACGTGTGCTTCTTTGTGAACAAGCTGAAGTAGATGGGTCTGAAAAAAATGGCAACACAGCATTGATGATTGCTGCATGTAAAGGACATTTACAAATTGTGGAAACCTTAATTGAAGCTGGGGCAGAAGTCAATCTGTCTAACACAATCGGCCGGACAGCGTTAATGAAAGCTGCAAACAGTGGTCATGATTCTATCGTAGAATGTTTATTACAGAACAAAGCGAATGTTAATGCAGAAGAAACGAAAGGATGGAATGCATTGATGCTGGCATCTCAATTCGGACACACTTCAGTAGTATCAGTTCTTGTAGATAAAGTTCGATCCATAAATACCAGAAGTGTATCAGGCGCTACACCCATCAGCATCTGTGCATCAAATGGTCACAAAGACACTGCTGAATGTTTGCTTCGACATGGTGCTTTAGCTGATATCCCCGATGAAGATGGCGACACACCTCTAATGAGTGCAGCTGCTAAAGGTCATACTGGAATAGCCGAGCTACTGATTCAAGCGGGAGCAGATGTCAACGTTGCTAATCATAAAGGGAGAACACCGTTAATATTATGTGCTAACTTTGGACACGTGGATATTGTAAATTTACTGCTGAAGAAGAATCCTGATGTTAACAAAATTGACAATGATCGCGCTGCTGCCATCCACGCTGCAGCTCTGAATGGACATAGGCTTATAGTGGAGGCTCTCATTGAGCATGGAGCAAGAGTAGATATTGTTGACAACAAGAAACGAACAGTGCTAATGATGGCTGCTTATAAAGGAAATGTAGAGTTAGTTTCATTATTATTGGAACACAAGGCAAATGTTAATCAGTGCAACGAAGATGGATGGACACCACTGATGTATAGCACTCAGTTTGGATACACAGAGTGCATGAAAAAATTGTTAGAAGAGAATGCCGACCCAGAAATAAAAGAACACAAAGGAAATACTGTTTTAAATATTTGCAGTGCTAATGGCCACAAGGAAGCAGTTCGTCTGTTACTGGAATATAAAGCCAATGTAAATGCACAGACTAACGTTGGTCTTTCACCTTTGATGGTCAGTGCTAACAATGGTTATACTGAAATCGTGAAGTATCTTATACACAATGAAGATCCTAGAATAGACCTGGAGCTCACAGAATATGAAAGAGGTGACACGGCTCTAATTATCTCTGCCAGGAGAGGACATTATGGGATTGTCAAAGCTTTAGTTGAAAATAAGGCCAACATCAATGCCACCAACAGACATAACAGCACAGCATTGAACATAAGCTCTCTGTATGGTTATACTGATATTGTGAAGTATCTTTTAGAAAATAATGCAGATGTGAATCTAGCCGATAACGACGGAGATACCCCTTTGTTATCTAGTGCTGCAAACAATAACAGCTTTGTTATACAACACATTCTGGGTGCAAAGGCAGACGCTCACAAGAGAAACAACAAAAAGAAAACAGCATTGCAAGTGAGTGCTGACAATGGTTGTCGTCAGTCCGTGTTGTGCCTTCTAAAGAATGGAGAGTACACGCCACATGAAAGGCAAGAAGCTTCCGAGGCAGCAAGAAGAAGCACGCATGAAGACATAGCTGACATTATCTCAAACTGGGAGGCAACTGTCGATACAGGTATAGTTTATTACACAAAGTTTCGTTATATGTTTGTTACTCTTTTTTCATCACATCTGGTTTCAAAACACCGAAAAATGTATTTATTAAATAATACTGGCACGGGGTGAAATCGATTAGTATTACCGTTCTAATGATAGTTAATAAAAGTAACATATAAGTTATATTCTTTAATGAGAGGATCAGTTTAATTACACCGGGTTTAGCCTCTCTGGCTCGGTCTCTCTGCGCAGAGCGGCAAGTTGCCTGCCGAGAGAATAGAACAAGGCAGGAACTACATAACTCTCCAGTGGTGACCGCAAAAGCGGTCTAAAGGCCCGAATGTGAACCCACATCTTTCAGAGCACGAGGCAGATGTCTTGATCTCTTCGCCATGGAGTTTATATTTACATGTTACTGTTCACAAATCTTCATAAAAATTCTATAATTTCCTGTTTGGCCAGATATCCTTCTCTACCTTACGTTTTTATAGTATTCCTTTATGTATTCTTTTATATTCATCCTAGTTTTTTAATTGACTTTACCTTCTAAAGTCCTCTTTGTTGTAGAATTTTCTCTGGCATCCATTTCTTCTTCGCAATATTCTTTTTTCTCTTATTATTTCATTTAATGTCTACTGTATTGACTCCTTTATAATTGTTTGTTTATACTGCTTCAGGACAAATCATATTATTACCTATAATTCTGACTCCCGCCACCAAAGAAACGCGAATCTAGCTAACATACAAGCTCTTTGTTGTTTTACTTGCACTCAAGGAAAAAGCGCGGTGAATCCTTATGGATGCAGATGAACAATATAACAAAATTAAAGAGTAAACCGTTTATCACAGTGAGAATTTTATTATATTTTCTAAACAATATAAAATGCCACAAAGTAGTGCAGCTTTATGTAACATACATACGTAACATTTCACATACAGGACATTGCGGCGATTAGCCTTCATCAGCAAACAAACATATACACAAAACACAACATATAGTCACGGAGATCTCCTGTGACTACATTAAGACGTGACGACAGAATTAGAAGAATAAAATGATTTCAAAAATGAAAGCAATCAAGAGAAAATAAAAATTGGAACAAAACTGTTCCTACTTACCTCAGAATTCCGAGCTGTGTATATCCCCAAATGTCACCGTGGTCTTCTTTTATACCCAACCGAGGGAGTGGGATGTAGGATGATGACGGGGTGGTGGGTGTAATGGTTCAATGAGCATCCCAGGTACTGGAGTGGAAAGTAGTACATTGAAAGAAGGGGGGGGGGGGCGGAGGCAGGAAGGTAGGTCGGGAGCCTGTGATATTTGTCTGAGGATGGAATCTGAGGAATCTCAGTGGATGTACTTACAAAGCATGAGTGGGTGCCAGTGAGTGGGTTGGCCCTAGTGGACTAATATTGAAGAGCAATGAAGTGTGCACCCGAGTATGATGGTTATACTAACGAAACTCACACTATGTACTTCTTTATGTTATTGTGAGGCGAGTCCTAAAGTCTGGGTAGACTGATATGTGTGAGCGCACATACATACATCTACACCGCTCAACAGACATTCAAACAATAGTGTCATTGGACATGTGCAAGGTATATATGAGAAGAGAGAGAGAGAGAATGTACCACTTCCACTCCAGTACCTGGGATGCTCACTGAACCGTAACACTCACCACCCGTCATCTTCCTACATCCCACTCCCTCGGTTGGGTGTAAAAGAAGATAATTGTGACATTCGGGGCTATACACAGCTCGGAATTCTGAGGTAAGTAGGAACATTTTTTCCAATTTTTATTATTTCTTCATTACTTTCATTTTTTAAATCGTTTTATTCTTCTCATTCTGTCGTCACGTCATAATGTAGTCACAGGAGATCTCCGTGACTATATGTTGTGTTTTGTGTATGTGTTTTTTTTGCCGATGAAGGCTAATCGCCGCAACGTACTGTATGTGTCGTAATTCTGTTGTGTCATTTTATATTGTTTACATGTTCACAGCTTTACCGCAGTTCAACCAAATTTTGTTGTATTTTCTATAACGATAAGAGCAAACTACTATAAAGTATGTTTTCTTTAGATACAATCATTATAATTTTTTATTAGAAACGCTGCCAGCATCAGAAACAGCAACAGAGGCTCATTCGTCTGAGGCAACATTATCTGTTAAACCAACAACAGACCCAGAAGATTCTGATGAAATCTACAGCCTTTTAAAGAGGAGTGCAAGAAACTCAAGGTGTGAAGCATACTTTTATTTCTTTTATAAATCCATGAGTACATTTGTTCCGTGTGAATTATCTCTTAATTTCTGTTCGTTTTTTTTTTCATAATCCGTGGTGTATAGTTGTCTGTGACACCTTTATGTTACTTTTAATTTGTGTTCGGTTTCGTTAGTAATCCATAATGTATAGTAATATTTATTATCTCTAATTTCTGTTTGGTTTTATTAGTATTCTATGAGGCACAGTTGCCATTTTTACATTCTCTCTTAATTTCTGTTCTGTTGTGTTAGTAATCCATGGTATATAGTTGTCTGTGTCACCTTTAGAATATCTTTAATTTCAGTTCAGTTTCATTAGTAATTCATTATGTACAGTTGTCATATTTCTATTATCTCTTAATGATTGTTCAGTCTCGTCAGTAATCCATGATGTACAGTTGTCACATTTACATTATCACTTAGTTATTGTTGGTTAGTAATACATTAGGTATAGTTGTCATACCTGGATTGCTTTTAACTTCTGTTTGATTTCGTGTGTAATCCATGACATATTTAAAAATGTTGCATGTCCTAAGCCGGACATTACGTTTAACTCCCAACCCTATATTGATTTCAGTAACTTGACATTTCTTTCTAAACTAAAATTCAACGTTGAAGTCCAACAGACAGGTGTATGGAATTATCCCTCTATCCCGCAGTCAGCACACAGGAAGTTTGGGTTCAAGCGTTTTAAGCAAGCATACCTCTCCATGACGCATACTTGTCATATTTACGCGGTATTTTATTTTCTGTACGGTTCTGTTTGTAAGAGAACACCTTGATTACACACTAATACATCCCTTGTGCTCAAACTCGGAGAATTTAAGCACATAACACGAGCTCCGTAGAATCAGAGTCTCCGCAACCACGTCTTCCTTATCATGCACCAATACTCCATCAAGTTTTGGCTGGCTCTGCAAAACTTGATGGAGTATTGATACATGATAAGGCAGATGTGGTTGCGGCCTTGTGGGAGCACGTGTACTCCTCGGAGGAGCAAATGGATCACCATAGGTCTGGCAAGAATGCGACAGCGAGGAGTGACGAGGGGATCTGGCCGATGCTCGACGCTCAGAGGAAAGGCGAGACTGACATATAATCAGATTGCTACTAGTATTATTAGTGTTGGAACTCTTAGCTGGCTACTGAGGATGGGGACGGAGCGCTTATGGGAATGCCCCGAATGCTGTGATGTCGGTTCCTAAATCAATCAATCAATCAATCAATCAATCAAGCCGTAGTAATAAAAATCAAGAGTCTTTTTTTAGAGGTCTTGAGGTATAGTCGGCAAATGGCACTAGCCCAGTATTTTTGTGTATAGATAATTAAACACTAGGTGGAAGGTTGATGCGGTCAATATCACATCTGTCTTCTTAACTTCCCAAGACATTTCCTTGTACCCATTTAGACTGGGTCGACCTGAGAGCCCTGAAAAATGTTGAAAATCCTCCTTGATGCGAATTCGAACCCATGACCATGGTCGGGCAAGTGAGCATCTAGCCACTACACCACCGCGGCCCCCAAAGACATGATTTCTTGATAACTTTTCTGGGAGACAAGTTTAAAGCGCTTGGGGAAAGGACACATGAAGAAATATTTAATAGGTGATCTAAGCCTGAAGTTAAGCTAAGAGAGAGTGATAATGTAAATATAAAAGCCCGTTCATTGTCTGTCGTGTACTGCCTATAGTACCTTGCAGTGTAGGGCAGGGGAATCTTGAATCCGTTCACAACAAAGACAAACACGACGTCTTCGGAAAGCCAATAATAATGTCGTACTGTTTACCAAGCCTGGGGTCTTGTGCATGCGATGTCGACTGGCACATCGCTGGGATTTACCTTCCCGAGTCATTGACTGTCGACAGTCTTCCTACAAAGCAGCAGATTGTTGTGTCTCTGTTGCTTTTAATCCCTAATCCTTGACTTGACAAATGCCACGCTATCCTCAGCAGAGCTTGTGGGCTCACTGTGACATGCAATTTCTATCACTTAAAAGTGGTGACAAGGAAAAAAAGAATGTAATACAAGGTATTATGGACACAATTATTACTAAAAACTCACATTTTCCTTTTAATGTCACTGCACTTGAGACATTGGGGGGGGGGGGGGGGGGAGGGGGGGGGAAGGGGGACATTGGCGGGAGAGGGACATATTTATGTTATACTATTCCAGAAAGGTTATAAAATGATGATTCTCGTCTGTTTCTACATCCATTATCCATTGTCAGTTCAGTGTCCAATTTTAAATGTAAAAATAATGTCAAAGAAAGTTATAAATACCAAGGCCTTTACGTGTCTAATATCACATGTTAACATTAAAGCCGAGGAAAATAATACATTCACAAGTTTTTACATATTGTGGTGTGTTAACTTGAGACGGGAGAAATATTTCCCCAAATCGTTGTTGCCGACTATTTATTGAAAACCAGACATGGCTCGTAAGACTGCCTAGTACTGGATCAGACACATCTGGTAATATTCCACTAAGATGTCAGGTAAGGTTTTCTAGTACAAGGCCACGAGAGCACAGGAAAGGCACTGTCCTCAGAGAGGAGAATCCTCACTCTGTTTAGACTGAAGACGAGTAGTATCCCTGCCACACAGCTCTCCTAATCTGTTGTCAAGTGATGTAATGCTATCTCACTATTGCTTAACACAGTTACTCACACGTAACTCTGATATAAATTTAAATAACTCCGTGGAAAAAATTATAAGCTTATAATGAATAAATGGGGGAGGTATATGCAACATAGGCATCCATAAATAACACAACTATTATTACACACAAAGTATCATGGTCCATAACTATCAGTAACACATTAACTGTTCTCTGGGTGTTCTCTGTAATACTCCCGTTCAACATGTAAAGTTCTGGTGTAATAGAATAAGTTGACCGTCTTCGTTTCTGGGGCTAAAGATAGAGTTGTCTGGCTATTTTATTTTCTGGTAAATATTGTTCATATTATAGGCGATAACCTATTCCTGAGGTAGCTATTGTAAATTTTGTTCGCGATTTTCTAGTTGAGGATATAGGTGTGATACTCAGCTTCGTTCCAGGGTGGCTCTGGTTAGTTCTGAGTGGTATATGTTGTTAAATGGTCCTCTACTCTTCAATGCAGTATGAAGGTTGAGTCTCTCATCATTCACTGATTATTTCACCACTCATGCTATTGATGTACCCAGTGTAGGTACACCATAACCACCAACTTGTATGTTAAAACATGAATAGAAAACATGTATCCGCCCTCATAAAGAAGTTGAGAGAGGTATTCTACTTTATATGTGTAGGTTTGCCAGACTCTTGTCTGCTGCATGTAATCATTCAAGAGCTTAATAGCCGCACAACATGTCCTTACATCCTCTATCTTGGTCCCATGTTATAATGCGATGAATATACATGTAGCCAACATCTCATGTCTGACAAGACATGTCTTCTCATATCTTTGCGATAAGGGTTCCAACCATCCACACAGCAGGTGTCCAAGTCACATAAGTTACCGGACGCATCTAGCCCACTAGGATCTTCCTACAATTTCTGATGAAAATCACCCTCTTCATGATAGATGTGGAATAGAAGAAAAAGCAGCGGCTGCAGCAGGATATAACAATATGAAATGGAAACATATAGGTATATTTAGCTCCTGCGAGAAGAAACGTACTAAACACAGACACGTTGCACATACCTTACAAGGAGATCCATTGTATCCCGAAATACAGGTGAAAATCCAAAATCAGAAGCAATCAATAAATATATAAAATGAAGAATAAAATAAAATACACACAAATGCGTACAATACGACACACAAGACGGCCGACGTTTCGATTCTCGAATCTTTGTCAAGGACAAAAGCCGCCTTTTCTGCTCCCACGTGGGGACCGAGTTGTTTTGCTTTCGGTTTTTGTATTTCGTTGTTTTATCTATCTGTGTTGTCCTGTTCTTGAAATGTCCTTGAATCTTCAAATGAAACACGTAAAAATACAAAGGTTGTTGCACAAAAATAAAGAAACTAGTGGGAAAATATTGCTTAGTTGTATATGATCTATTATTTTCTTATAGGTGTCAGTTGTCATAACAGAGTGACACAACCGGCGCGTCTTATGCTAACGATGTTACCTCTGTAAAAGAATGTTAGGTAGATTGGGCGTGGGTTTCGAAGTATCGAGTTGGTTTCATTGCGCGGGAAATCACGTGTCGTGTTTTTAGTCAGAGAAATCAATTCACGCATCGCAACCATTATATGTTTCATATAAAAACAATAGTATCATACCGATGTCTCTTAGATAGTTTATAAAGTTGTAAATATATCTCTATGTTTATGTATTCTTCTTAGGTCTAATGTTTATATAAGTGTCATTAGGCTATATGTCTATGTAATACACGTAGTATGAGTAATAATGATAGTGTTGTTCTGTCTATCAAGAATGATGATGACCATTCATTTCATCCAGTGAGGTTGAAAGTATGGAGCCGTGAGTTCTAAGATGGCTGATAAGGCCTATTTTGGCTCGAAATGTTCTTTGACAATGTGCGCAAAAAATACTTGACGTTCCAGGAGGAGGATCTCCTGCAGTGGTTTTTCTATTTTACCTACTTACCTACATACCTACCTACCTACTCACCCAACCACCTACCTACCTACCCAATTGCCTACCTTCTGTCTGTCTGTCCGTCCGTCCGTCGTCCACCCACCCTCTCATTCATCCATCCATACATGCATCCATCCATCCATCCATGCATGTATCCATCCATCCATCCATCCGTCCGTCCGTCCGTCCGTCCGTTCGTCTGTCTGTCCGTCCGTCCGTCCGTCTGTCTGTCCACTGTCTATCTGTCTGTCTACCTACCTACGTACCTATGTACTTACGTACCTACCTACCTACCTACCTACCTACCTGTCTGCCTGCCTGCCTGCCTGTCTGTCTGTCTGTCTGTCTGTCTGTTTGTCTGTCTGTCTGCCTGTCTTACATCTGGAGTGGTCAGTTTTCTAAACGTTTTTTAACGTCACCATCACACATCTCCTCCTTTAGTGTTCATTGTATTCTATATATGTTTTCCTTTTATTAAAGTTTTTGTATAACTTCTTTTAATCGTTTGTTATTTCAATGTTTTATGTTGTACACAACATACCGTCACTAGACTACCAAGGCACTAAACGTACCCTCCCCTACACCCCCACCTCTTACTCACATCCCCGATGAGTCACTAGAACACTCCCATGTTCTTCAAATACTTACCACCTCTTACGTCATCACTCACTTTACGCACCACCACATCCCTAGTCATAACCCCCCCCCCCTCTCCACCACCACCACCACCACACCCCTCACCGCTACCAAAACACCCCACCACACCTACCAGCCTGGCACGTCCACTTACAATAACAGATAACAGTCATCAATGAGTTATCTTTCCATATTGGATTAGGATTGACATGTAATTGAAATATATAAGAGCCACAAAACCGGTCATGATAGGGCCTGCGCTATACTACTGACCTTTACTTACCAAGACATTTCGCAGCACCCATTTTAGGCTGTGCCAACCTTGCAGCCCCGGTCAGCTTTTCAGTTTCAAATCTGCACCGCTGCGGATGGAACCGATGTCCTCCGGGCCCATAGGCGAGTGTCTAGACACTAAGCTACCGTGACCATACAACGCAGTGCTTTGACAACAGTAAAACTTTGAAGTATCCTCTCAATAAAATACATTTTGTTTGTCGCTGTATAGGTTTTAATTGTTCTATGTATGGTTTCTTGCTTTCCTCAGCAGTGCTTCAAGCATTTCTTTACATCATCAGAATGAGGTGGGAAGCTGCTTCAGCATTCCAGATTTCGCAATGGGCTCAAAGAACAATCTGTAAGTGAATGTGTTCTGTTAGGCTCATTACTTCCTAGGCAAGACAACTAACCTATTTAAAAAAAACAAAAAAAAACAAAACAATTGTCCTTCTCAAAAGTCAGTACTATGCCAGTGTGCACAATTCATACGAAACTAACTCACTCCGCCATTTTGGGGATAGAGAAAGCAAATCGATTTGCAAACTAGGGCGTATCTCAACAACAAAATTATGTAAGCACAATTTATGATACAGAAAACATTTATGTACACGCTTCTTTCAAAAGACCACCCTGAACACATACAAATTATGCTTGTCATCAGCTTTCAAGGAAAGATCATGTCATCATTTTATTTTATTAGGAACGTGACACCAAAGGCTGAATTATCATGCATGTGTCATGTTTTAATATAATCGCCCTGTGAAATGAGGAGAGATAGTCATACATTATCAGGACAAAGACACATTAAAACTGAGTGACAACTGACACAATTAATAGGAAAAGAGCAATGGCAAAGCAAAGAGATAAACACCTGGATGGCCTGGCCACATAGCATAACCTGGACAAGAACACCAGTGACTCGTGACTACGTGAGATGTCGAACCATGACCTCCCTCGCTTGTCTGCATGACACAAGATGATAATGATGATGATGATGAAACCTGTGATGGCAAGGCACCTCTAACAGTCCTGCCCAACTTAGAGTGGTTAACGTAAACAAATAAAGAGTCAGCCGATTGTAGCTGTGCCTGGATGTCAGCAACAGTCTTCAGTTCATGGATCCAAAATCACGTGTTTCAGTTGCCATTTCTTGTTACCATTTCAGCACTAATCTTAGGACTCATTCACTTCACAGACACGATCTATAGTATACCCTTTATGACACTACGTGCCTCTCTCCTGGCATTGGGTTTAAATCCGTTGACAGTTAAACACCTCAATTCTGTGGAGGACACATGACCAACCTGGGCATAATCCCAACCAGTCTGTATGTGCTGTACTGAAGCATGACCTGCTTCTCCACAGATGTGAATTTCCAGTACTGGTCTTGTACCCACACCTGCTGGTTTCAGAACTTAGAGAGCTTTGCAACACAGCCCTCGTGGAAAAGATACTTTGATACCGAGTAGGGAGAAGAATCTATACACCAACGTCTCTTCGATGATACCGAGTAGGGAGAAGAGTCTATACACCAACGTCTCTTCGATGATACCGAGTAGGGAGAAGAGTCTATACACCAACCTCTCTTCGATGATACCGAGTAGGGAGAAGAGTCTATACAGCAACCTCTCTTCGATGATACCGAGTAGGGAGAAGAGTCTATACACCAACCTCTCTTCGATGATACCGAGTAGGGAGAAGAGTCTATACACCAACCTCTCTTCGATGATACCGAGTAGGGAGAAGAGTCTATACACCAACCTCACTCAGATGTAGGCAAGTCCTTTTCAGGAAGCAGATGACCCGAACGCCAATCCATATGACCTAAAAGCTACAGTTTTCCAGATGATCCACAACCAGCCAACATACTACCTTACTTACACACCCCACCTTTTTCTGTTAAACTGTGTTCACACCCAATAAACATAACACAAATTTAAGACAATTAAGTGGACAAAACATTCTTTATATACTACTATCATTTTTTTTGTCAACACAAAACATGACTTCTTCTATAGCAAGCATGATGTTTGTAATATAATTGTCGTCACATCTGCAAATTAGTTTTACACAATCGACCTATCTTGGGCTTTAAATAAAGCAAGAAAAAAATAAAACCCTCTTTGACAAATGTACAGAAGAAATATTGTTAGTGACAAAAACAAATTACTGCCTTTACTGAACCACTAACTCTTGTGTGTATGCACACCGCTGTGTATGTGCGTGTGATAGCACGCATCTTTGTATTTGTACTTTTCTTTGACGAAGTAAAATTGAGAGTTTATTAATGTTTGTCACCACTATATCTTCTATCAAAGATTTTAACAATAAATATTTTTTTTTTTTAATGTATGTGACAGATTTTCTTACTATGACATATTTTCCTAATATTTCCATTTCAGTATTTTTATCCAATCAAAAGAAGTGCACGTGCAGCCCACAAATGCAGTATTCGGCAATGGAACTATGAATGTCGTTTACGGGACTAATCACAACAGCGATGATGAGAGTGACGATTCTTCTTCTCAATAGTTCAACCTTTAAGCTCCACGCTAATTCTTCAATGAAAGAACGTCATTTGATGTTGCTGTCAGTGTTTTGGTGAAGTTGAAGTCGGCTGCCGCCTTATTTCTTTACGTTAACTACTCTAAGTTGGACAGGGCTGTTGGAGGTGCCATCACAAGACTCATCATCATCATCATCATCATCATCATCATCATCATCATCATCATCATCATCATCATCATCATCATCATCATCATCATCATCATCATCATCATCATCATCATCATGTGTCATGCTGACAAGCGTGGGAGGTCATGGTTCGCCATCTCACACGGTCACCAGTAGTGAATCAGGTCTGTGTTCTTGTCCAGGTTATGCCATGTGACCAGGCCATCCAGGTGTTTATCTCTTTGCCTACCATTGCTCTGTTCCCATCACTTTTGCCTGTTATCACTAAGTTTTAATGTTTGTTTGTCCCGATAACATATGACTATTTCTCCTCATATCACATGAATATTATCTAAAAACGTAATATATAAACGATAATTCAGTCTAAGGTGTCATCTTCTCATTTAAAAAATGATGACATGAACTTCCCGCGAAAGTTGATGACAATCATAATTGTGTATGTGATCAGAGTGGTCCTTTGAAAGGAACTTTCACAGAAATGTTTGCTGTATCATAAGATAAGCCTCAATTATTTTGTTGTAAATATCCGCCCAGGTTTGTAAACCGATTTGCTTTCTCATTCTTTAAAATTTTGGAGTGAATTAGTTTCGACTGAACTGTGCATTTGTGGAGACGTTTTCAAAGGGAAAAAAATGACATTTAGTCCTTTGGACTTTTGCATGGTGTTTATTATTGAAAGAATCAGTAAATATCACTGTTTGTCTCTTAGCAAATCTTTTTTCTGAATATATGTCTGCTGCTGGTTTCAAAGTTACTGCTTTAGTGCAGGTCAGCATAGCCGAAGAACGCGTGTTCTTAAACATCCGGTTTGCTGATGCCGAGGTAAGCGATTCATCCACTACACCGGACATTTGAACTAAAATGTTGACCTGTCGTCCTTGACTTGGTGACGTAAATTACAAGTACCTCTGAAGTCGGAGTGGATACGCCTGATGGCGAGAGACACTGTTAATATGGAAAGCTAATCCACACGCAAAATTCCGTCCATCACTGCTATACATAGTGTGTATGGACTAAGTTTTAGTTCAAAGCGAGCGAGCGAAAAAATAACTGCTTTAGCGATGACGATATTGTACAATTTGTTTGTGGAGAATGATACAGAATGGAGACCATAGTTTTATTTGCTTCGAACGCCAGCCTACTATTATCAGTTGTATATATAACCCAGCCACCTGTGTCGACAGAGTCCAGCATGTTTCATGGAATTATTTAATTCTGATGCGATGTATGCCCGGCTGAATGCAATTGTTGTCAATGCCTAGTGTATTTGTAATTGGGTTCGGGTTAAACAGGGGTTAAAGGTTAGAGGATGGACTTCATTGCACAGAGTTTTACACCATATGGCTCAGTCTCTATTCGCAGAGAGGTAAATTCCTGCCGAAAACGTCGCACAGAGCACTAATACCGTAGCCCCAGCGACGACCCCAGAGTTCTTTTGGGAAAATTGTGAACCGAATGACAACGTCCAAAAATGAGGCCATGATCTTCTGCACGTGAGGCAGACGCATAACCCCTTTCTCACCGAGACCTATTTGCTCGGGTAAATGTTCTCTTATATAAATGGATTCCTATGTTATCTTGATTAGAGATTCAATGCGCCACTTGATCATCTTTTATACTTTTGAAAGGATTTCTTATCATACAACTTCTTCATTTGAGTCTTTATTGTTTGGCGGATGGGGTAGATTTAATTTGTTGCATGATTCTGATGTCACGTCTGTCATTCATTGATCTACTATATTTTAACGTGCCTAATTTTAGTTCATCTCTTGTAATAAGTCGTATTGCTTGATTTAGCAGCTTTGTTTATTTAATTAACATTATGGAAGATATTATGATTCTGTTTTTGTCCCTGAGACATTTTTAATCATTACAATATTTTACGGTTTTGTGGCTGTTTGTGTTTTAAGGAAATTTTCCTAACATAATGAAGTTATTTGATTACCTTATTTTGCATGATTGCTGTTATGCAATTTTGTGGTGCTGAGAGCTGAAACTGAAATAATTAACAGCGAAAATGGAGACCCAATATGTGAACAAAAACAAATCCTAGTAACATGAAACAGTATTTCGAACAACTTCTCAACATCCCATCAGATGTCACAGGAATTCAAGAAACCGGCACAGATGCCACCGAAGAACTAGAACCAGACATACTAAAAGAAGAAATTATGGAAGCCGTCAGATTAGCCCCATTGAACAAATCACCGGGACAAGATGAAATATCAAATGAACTAATTAAAGCAGCAAGAGAAGTAGGAACAGCATGGCTACATAGTTTATTCAACCATGTTTGGTTAGAACAACAGACACCACGAGACTGGGGACACGCCATAAATATCCCAATTTGGAAAAAACAAAGGCAGCAAAAGAGACTGCACACAATACAGAGGCATTTCCCTTTAGAGTCATACTGGGAAAATAATTTGCAAACTTCTTGAGAAAAGATTACGAACTACTATAGAACTCCAGCTAAGCGAAACACAACTTGGATTTAGGAAAAACAAAGGATGCACAGACGCCTTTTTTGCTTTCAGACAACTTATAGAAAAATCAATCGAATTCAATGAAAAACTCTACTTAGCCTTTGTCAACCAAGAAAAGGCAGTTGATAGAGTAGATAGAAACAAGCTGCGGAAAATCCTTAAACAATATGGTGTGAGTACACATCTAATAAACCTATGTAGAAGCTTATACAATAACAGTGAATGCATAGCGAGAGCAACTGGAGGACACTGAGAAAGTTTCACCATAAGATCCGGAGTACGACAAGGTTGTGTCCTGTCCCCACTCTTGTTCATAACATATATAGACAACATATGTAAAGAAACCAGCCAAGCAGAGACAGCAAGAATACCGCATGACGAGAACACAGAAGAAGAACCATCTGCAAATCTAACCATTAGAGAACTCCTGTTTGCGGACGACCAAGCACTAATAGCAAAATCAGAAGCTGAATTACAAGACCACATGAATAGTCTAAACGAAATGTGTAGGGAACATAACATGAAAATTAGCACAAGCAAAACAGAGGTTTTGAAAAAACTTTGTTTTCATTTTTGTCATATTTTGGTCACTTGAAACGTCACGAAAGTTTGGAGAGAACAATAATGGAGGGGTATATGCCTGGGAAGAGAGGCAGAAGAAAGCCAAATAAAAGATGGGTGTAGGATGTGGCGGATGATCTCCAGATGGGTGTTGTCAGCGACTTGTTCGCTACAGATTCTCAGGACTCCCCTACTTTCGCACCGCACGAAATAACAACTCGTGACATTTGCGAAAGGAATGCAATTTATTTAGAGCCGACATTTGAAGGGCTCTGCGAGCGTTATACTTCATCATCATTATACAGCATGAATGCAATGAACTGGTGAGAAATGATGCTAGTAATTACAATCTAAATGAACAGCCCTATGTTTGCCTATTGCCTAGAAACTATAGCATTTGTCAAGGATACGTCTGCTCTCTTCCGTCTCCAGTCGGGTCTGTCCACACGCTACACATTGCGTGGACAAGCACGGACACTGTCCCCTCCGTGCAGTAGCTATTATTGCGTGCATGGTCTCGCAAGCACGCTGGCTTGTGAGTTAGAGTAACCGGACATTTCACGGTTACTCGCAAGGACAAGCTTCCCAATGGCTTGGGGAAAGCCCTCGCTCAGTTGTACACATTGGCCCCTGGTCTGACACAAATGTGTCTCCCTTTGAGGCTATTTATAGTGCTTGGTGTCTCTCCTGTCTGGTGTCTCCCTATTAGACTAGTGTTAACTCCTATCGCCTCTGTAAGGCCTTATTGGAGATCTTGACAGGTGTATCGGACGCGGGACATCTTGCTTATGATCGAGAGATTTTCCGGAAGGTTGTTATGGGAGCGTGGTTTTGCAAAGGACATGCTACTAAATGAATGAATGTTTTCAAACAATATTTTTATCATGTCAGTTTTATCAACTATAATTGTTCCATCTTTACCTCTGACACGAACAATTTCCTGTTATATGCTTTTTTCATGTCTGTAAGGCTTCATATTTGCATGAACTTCTGTAGTGTTATGTTTTACTTCTAGTTTCTCTATTTCTGTACATTTTGTCAAATCTATTTATTAAGCAGCTCTTCACAAGTGACTTATTTCTTTGTCTACCAATGTGTAACCTGGAGTGTTCTTCGCTTTCGTTTCGTGTATCCTATTGTTTATGGTTTCATCAGTTTATTGAAACATCTTATTAATAAGTTATACGATACTAGTGTAAATTTCAATATACATGTTTTTCATGTATGTTTTTGTGTATACTTTTCTTAATATAAATGCATATCATAATAATAACATATTCATATTGGACAATGTTGTGAGATATGTATTTGCACTTCTGATATATATAATGTGTTAGTGTGATCTCAAATGTTATATATGACAATTTTTTGCGTATCCTATTTACAGGACATCGCCGTCAATACCAACATTTTACTGCTGTTGTTGATGTCTTGGCAAGTTTGCGTTTAGTCGTTTGCCATTGCTTTCTGAACGACTGGCTCCCATACCAGCACGTTAATACCCAGCGCAACGCGGTATGCTGCCAAATCGGTAGCATATGTGTTTCGAATGCGGGTAAGCGGGCTTTCGAATCGAGTCCGTAAGACCTTAGCCACGGAGTCCGGCATAAATGACACTAGTGGATGAATATCATCCATGACGAGGTAAAATAATGTAGCACTCCACTTTATAAAGACAGCTTCTTGTTTGTATTACGATTTGTTAGTAGCATGTTATTTTCAGTTACGGTTATGTCAATTGGCTTGAATATTCCAAATGTAAATGACACAATAAGAAGCACACACTATATGTGAACCGCTGTGCTGCAGTGACTAACATGTTTTCTTGTTGATTTGGTGATCTTGTATTACAATTCATTCCGTCGCAGATTTAAAAAAAAAAATGATTCGGGCTTCCAGGTCGACCCAGCCTAAAATGAGTACCAGGATGTGTCCGATGGAAAGTAAATGCGACCATTGTGGTATTAACCATACACCCAACAAGTGTCTATTGATCTATAAAGACATGGAGATAGCTCCGTATACCAAATTCACCTCAAGGAGCGTTGCTATGCTGTTGTTGGGTGTAAATGGTTTGAACTGTTGGCCCATAAGGTAGAAACAACAACAGACAACGCTTTGTACTTGTCACAGCTTAGAAAGAAACGACTTCAACATGTAAGCGTCGCAGTGTACATTCTAACTTTATTTGAGAACTCACGGTGACACAATCCCGACCACCAACCAAGCCTGACCTTTCACTGAATGTGCGGTGCTGCAAGTTCGTTGTTTGCATGCACGGCGATTTGTCCCTGAATCTCTAGCTATCTAGTGCCCTGTCGTTATCATGCTAGCTGTTCCTTCGATGCTGTCAACGCAATAATGTCAAATATCAAAGCTTGTTCAACTCTTCCTCAACCTCATGACACATCTACTACACACAAGGCTGGTTTCACTTGTACTGGACTATATATCATCTTAAATGACTGTCAAATATACCTGGCGATATTGTATTATTGTCGGACCGTCACTCATTCACTGGTTGGTTTATACCGTCTTTTCAGCTGCTATGGTAGTTCTTTAAAAGCTTTTTCTGCTGATGTAATTAATTGAACATCGTTTCGTCTGTCAATGTTATTTGATTCGGTTTCTACATAGTTTCGCCAATCCGTGTTGCTTGATACAACTTTCCCAGCCGAAAGTGTTAGGAACACATTTCCGACTCTGTTTCGTGTCATATTGATCGACCGTTCATTAATAGGTCCATGCAGTGCTAACCAATACTCAACCCGTTTGTTCACTTTTTCAGTGAGCTGGTTCATGACAAGCGTAAGAGAGGTCTTCACGTAACTTTTGTTGTTGCATACACTAGCTATCGTATAGTAAATAAACCTTTCATGAATGCAAGATACAATGTTTTATTTGGAATTTCAGTAAAATTTTAAATACATGTATAACTTTAATATAAACATAGCACGAAATTATACTCTTTGGTTTAATTGCTTTGCCATCAATCGACCATATGACACAATTATATTTGATGTTTCATTCTTGTTATTTTCTTGTAGCTATATATTATCAGTGCCATTGTTATTAAAGTTGCAACTAATATAATCATTAATGTTACTAATTTGCTTTATATATGTATATATATTATGCCCCGCGGACTTTGCCGGCGGGCCCCGCGCGCCAATCGACCGTGCACCATTTAAGTCAGACGGAGAGAGCCCGTCGAGAGAACATTTCAACCAAATAAGAAAAGTGTACACAGGTCTCCAAAGTACCATGAGCGCATATTTTGTCAAAGTCCTAGAAAAAGTGTACAGAGCCATTATAGCAGTTGAAGCATTTTCCCCACCTAGAAAAAGTGTATAAAGCAATGCGCCTTCTAATAAAAGTGTTCGAAGCGCTATCTAGATCAAGTCGCCTTATCGGATAACGTAGAGGATGCCTCGCGTTAAAAGTGCCGCGCAGGGACATGCGCTATATGCAGTCGGGAAAAAGAAGGCAGAGGCGACGAAGGCCGCTGCGTCTGCTGAGCCCATATCTACAAACAGCAGTCCGGCTCCTACACCAGCTGAAACCATTAACGTCGCAGAAACCACAACTGAAGCCAGCAGCAGCCGTGAAGTTATCAACACCAAGGAGATGCAGCCCAATGTACCAGAGACCCCCACACAGGAGGAAACAACAACCACTATTGTAGACTTCACCGGCAAACTACTGCTTAAACAAACAAGCGTGGGAAAAGCCAAACTGTCGGCGCTACCAACAGACATGATACTCAGTCTGTTGGAGAACGAGCTGGGAAGACACAGCATCGACCAGCTGCGCAAGACACCCGATGAAGTAGTGGTCTCCGTCAAGAAAAATCCAAAGACCACAGCCCTGTTACAGAAGATCGCACAAGAGGAGAAGGGCATCATACCCATCACTCAAATGACAAGATCAGGGAGATGATGTTAAAAGAGAACAAGAAGCTTAAGATCACCAGTGCGGAGCGGATCATCAAGAAGAACAACACCCCCTCTGCAGTTGTCGTCGTCACATCAGAGGATCGAGTGATCTCTCCGTACATTGTATGAGACAGAAAAGACCAATGACCAGAGCACTACATACCGAGAGTGCTGCAGTGTTCCAAGTGCCAGAAGTTTTGGCACACCCGTGCCACCTGCAAGAGTGATGTGGAGGTGTGTAGATACTGCTCTGGTCCCCATACCTACAGTCAGTGCCAGCATGCGAAGAACGACTCGGACTTCAGGAGGCCTAACGACAACAGAAAGTGCGCCAACTGCCTCGGCAACCATGGCGCCAGGTACCTCGGCTGCCCCTGCCACCAAGACAGCAAAGAAGCAATGAAGATAGCCATACAGTCTAACTTGCCATATAAGGAGGCCAGGAGGCAGTACGAGACCACCAACCGACTCACTAAGAGTGATAAAGCACAATTGGAAGGCAACCTGAAGGAGCTGAGAACACAGGTCAAAAACCTAGAAGACAAAAGTGAAGAAACCCAGATAACGACCGTTCAGCGCATCCTGGACGAAGTCCAGCAGAAGATAGAGCAGGATGTCGCTCGAATAGCCGCCATAAGAGCTGACACTGACTAAACCCTTCTGAAAATTCAAGAAGAAAGAGCAAAGACAGAAGAAACGCTGAAACAAATCCATGAAGAGAGAGAGAACAGATGGAACGACTAAAATCACAGAAAGAACCAGAAAATGCAAAGACCTAGACATAAGAAGAAACATCAGAAGAAGAAATAGTAACTGAACTGGATGAGGACGGCTACCCAGATCAAGACCGATTCTGTCGGGCGATTGCAATCGCCCCCCCCCCCCCCACACCCTTCTCCCCCCCCCCCCTCCTCCAACAAGATCAAACTATAGAGACGACACACAAAACCAAAGACGAACAAGAAGATTCGACGAAATCCCAAGACGTGGAAGGAGGAGAAATAACAGGTGGGACGACGAATGGTAGAGCTCCCTGAAGGAAACAGCACCATATGACGGAGTGGGTGCACAATAACTTCAGGCCTCAGCAAGTGCGCGACTCTGTCCAGACATGAAGTACCTTATCAAGACAGGAATGAACAAAATCAACCAATCAGAAGCCAGGAAGCTGAAAACAAGCAACCAGATCTACGAAAGATTCAAAACAAGCTACACAATACAGGACCCAAATGCAACTAAACTGCGTTAGTCGAGGGTTGAACGGGGCCATTCGTATCAGCAGCAGCATCAGCCACAGCATCAGCGTCAACACACACACAGACACAGACACAGACACAGACACACACACACACACACACACACACACACACACACACGTTAATTGTATTATTATTGATGAATAATCCACTTCTCACACATGTCTAATAAAGGGAACAAACTCTCTAGATCCCATCCTTTTCGTGGAGGAACCTAAAGGACAGCTGAAATGATGATAGAAGTACATATTTAACACATAAATAATCGTACACATATACTAACTGGTAAGTGCATCGTATTTTATCTAAGTGGCAAGAAATATTAGGGGCGTTCATTTGAAACCCGTCCCAATGGCTTTATTACAAAAGCAAAAAAGAAACATTAACAGGTGTGGTAGAATTAAACAAAGCATTCATTTTGAATGAATTATGCACCATGGGCTGGTCAGAAGAAGTCTCCGTAGGCATTTAGGAAAGCACCCCATTGCTTAGTTAGGCTGCGAATGCCGTCCGCAAAAAAGGATTATGGTTGCTCACTGAACCAAGTGTTACCGCATTCATTACGTCTGCATTTGTGTGAAATCGTTGCCCCTTGAGAGCTTTTTTAGAGGTCCGAACAAATGAAAATCACATGTTGACAAATCAGGACTATAGGCTGGATGTTGCAGAATTTCCCACTTCTTCCTTGCTAATGCTTCTTGCACAATCTTTGCGACATGCGGACGAGCATTATCGTGAAACAAAATCACATCGCGAGAAAGCATGCCGGGTCCTTTATTCTTGATGGCTTTTTGCAGCTTGTCTAGTGTTGCAAGTAGTGGGTAGAGTTGATGTTGACATCAGGTTCTTTAACGTCTGCTAACGATAGCCCGTCATGGTCAAAAATGCGCTCGGCTTAACCCTACCAGGCGGAACCTGTAGTTTGAATTTTTGGCTTTTGGTGTTCCAGCATGCCTCCATTACATTCTCTCTCTTTGCGCTCGGCTCAAAGTGGTGACACCATGATTCATCGCCTGCCATTATCCATCCATCCATCATGTGCCATGGACGGTGGGGCGGTCATGTTTTGCCATCTCACTCGATCACCAGAGTCGTTGATCAGCTCTGTGTTCCTGTCTCGGCCAAAACCACGTGGCCAAGCCATCCAGTTATTTACTTCTCGGTCTTCCCCTTGATCTCCTCCCTTTCGATCTTGCCAGTTGTCCACCAAGTTTTCCAATACATTTCTTCTCATAACATGCCCAAAAAATATGACTGTCTGCGTCTAATGTCTCTAATCAGTTTACGATCTTCATTGTTTCTTGAAGGACTTGTTCATTAGTATTTTTGTCTGTCCATGGTATTCTTTGCATTTTCCTCATAAACCACATTTCTACAGCCATCATATGTTTTTCAGCTTGACTGCTCATTGTCCACGCTTCACATCCATACAAAAGTTCTATGTAGCACTTCAACACTCTTTTTCTCGTTCCAATTGATATCTTTTTATTGGTCAGTATGTTTTTCATCTTGCAAAAGGCTACCTTTCGCAATTGGTAATTTTTGTTCTAATCTCTTCAAGGCATCTCCCATCAGATGTTATGACTGTGCCGAGATAACTGTATCGATTCACTTGTTTAAGAATATGCCCATTTACTCGTATATCACATTATGGTATTTCCTTCTTCCCAGTGACGACCATAATCTGTGTCTTCTTAATATTAGTTCTAACCCTAATTGTTCACTGTGTGCAACAACCGCATCTACTAAATTGCGGAAGAGAAATGCATCACACTCTACTGTGTAACGCAGCAAGTTATTCAAACACCATCCTATGCGTTCCTCTTTTTAGTGGTCGGTCAACATCCGTGGTACCCACTGTTAACACACCTTCCGATATTGCAGTTTCTTACGAACGACCTTTTGAATTGTCCCATTGACACATCAAATTCTTTCGCCAGAGAACGTATGCTTCGACAACGGTTCATCTGTACTGCTGCTTCAATTTTGACGATGGTTTTTTCTGTTGCAACAATATGCGCTTGATCCGGCCGTCGACGATCTGTCGTGAACTGACGTCCTTTCCGAATCATTCGTATCCAGTCTATCACTGTTGTCTTCGACACACATTTGTTACCGTACGCTGCCTGCATTCATCGATGAATGTCCACTGGTCGACATCCTTCAAATGAAAGAAACTAAATCACCGCTCTTTGAGCTTCTTTGGGCGGATTTTGAATCAACCCGGCCATTTTCTAAACGTTCAGAAACAGAACATATGCATCATGGGACGATAAGCACTTGCTCTTTTATTCATTGGTCAGCACTTATCACATGACTCTGACATGATTGGTCAGCACGTATCACATGACTATGACGTGATCATTGTCAGCGTCTTACAAATAGGGATAGAAAGCTCGGGTTCAGAATTTTTGAAATGGAATCGGAAGATTAGTGCGAGTACAGATACGACAGAACTCAAAGTAAACTTATTGTCCTCATGGTTTATTACGGTATCTGTTATTAAGCGAATAAACGTCTCGCACAATATCATATTACATACACATCATATAAAGCATTCAAAATATCTTTACACACAACATCATCTATTCATCGCTAAACTAATACACAGCTTAAAGTTTCTAAGTCTATGTCTATGTATCTTCCTCTAAGAGTTACACCCGCTCCAGTCCAGTCAGTGTCCAGTGACCGTCTGCCCTTTCGACTCTCGTCGGGTGGACACGGAGTGCTTGCCGCTGCGCGTATCTCGTGGATTTCACCTTTCCACGCTTCCCGCGGGTTGTACCTGGACGTTGGTCGTCTGACTAATCGATCTCGAATGTTCGAGTGTTTGCTATTCCCTCCCCTGTTTCTGTGTCTCCTATTACGTCCTTCATGATTATAAGTGAGACCTTGACATGGTCCACCATCCCCCCTCTGTGGGTTTGGTATCACTTAATTAGTTGGAACTAATTTTGTCAAGGGATCACGGGAATAAATATCTGGTTTGGAATAGTAATTTAATGGATAGTAACTCGGTTCTGTGCATTCATTCACTAGCAATTAATGTACGTTGAGTACGGCTATTTAGGATGGTTGCTGAAGAGTCTTATTTTCTTCCTATTCTTAAATTGAAGCTACCCAGCCCGAAGTTCCCTGACGACTAGTGTTGTGAACTTGCGTTTCACAAATGCGCCCTTCTCAAGCATCCGAAAAATGATGCCATGGATAATGGCCCCTTACACAGAGACTCATCAAGGCAAATTGCCTTGGCTTCTTTAAGAATATTTGCAATCCCTTGTTCCCTAATGTGTACTTGTATACATTGTTCTACTTCCGTATGTTGATCGTGTATAAGATACATATACCTTGTTTTCATTCACTAATTGCTTATGTCCCTGTTATCTTGTTAGTGTGTACTAATCTCCCTTTTGGTGTTCTATAAAAGTGTATGTGCGTTAACTGTTTTTGTTGAGTGTTGAAAAGGTGTATTTGACTTGATGTGTCTAGTGTATGAGATATTGGTGTTTTGTTGATGTATGTAGTGTTAATTTTGCTCTAAGCGTCACGAGCTGAAATTTCCACTGTCCTGATTTACCTTTTATGTGTAATTCATGACTTGGATTTTCGAGCAGTGATTCTTAGATTGCTTCTATTACTTCCCTTGTACTATGTCTAAACACGTATAAAAATTTTGTGACAAGTGTTCCATTTTACATCAGACACGGACAAATTATAATTTAAGAGTGGTGCGCACGATTTGCACGCTATGTACATCATACCTCCATTTATTACTTTCACACTCTCATTTATCCGTCTTTCATTCACAATTTTATATGTCTAAAAATTAGAAGTGAAGTTAAGGTAATGTTTATCGCTCATAGAAAAATTTGGCGAAAAGAAAAATTTAACATGAATATTTGGTACTATTGTACCGACCACAAAAGATGGGTTACAATTTAAATTGAACTGATTGAAAAATTAATGGTTTGAAAATAAAATTTTACTTTTTAATACAAATCAAATCAAATCAAATCAAATCAACTTTATTAGGGTCACAAATTGGGCGCGCAGGCCCGTCTTACATTCGGCCCTTCCAATCACTCGTCTTTCGTTCATCAAGAGCATTATACATTTACATAGGAAGAAAAATAAACATTGTGAAATGAATGTTGTAAACATAAACAAGGCTAAACATGGAAAAATATATGTACATAAAAAGTATGTGACTTAAAAGTAGTGATGCCAGCGTGGCCCCCCCCCCCCCCACACACACACCACACACCACACACTCTCTCTCTCTCTCTCTCTCTCTCATTCACTCTCACTCTCACTCATTCCCTCTCACTCATTCACTCACACACACACTCTCACTCATTCACTCTCCCGCTCACTCATTCACTCTCCCGCTAACTCATTCACTCTCACGCTCCCTCATTCACTCTCACGCCCACTCAATCTGTCTCTTCCACTCACTCATTCACTCTCCCGCTCACTCATTCACTCTCCCGCTCACTCATTCACTTTCCCACTCACTCATTCACTCTCACTCATTCTGTCTCTCCCGCTCACTCATTCACTCTCCCGCTCACTCATTCACTCTCCCGCTCACTCATTCACTCTCACGCTCACTCATTCACTCTCCCGCTTACACATTCACTCTCACTTATTCACTCTCACTCATTCACTGTCCCGCTCACTCATTCACTTTGCCGCTCACTCATTCACTCTCACGCTCACTCATTCACTCTCACGCTCAATCATTCACTCTCCCGCTCACTGATTCACCCTCACGCTCACTCATTCACTCTCACGCTCA
>JACEFZ010021683.1:505000-523457 GCA_014155875.1 Cepaea nemoralis
AGAATATCTTCTTTCAGCTGGTTTCAGCTTGCGACTTACATAAACGATAAGATGATATACTCCTTCATGATTCTGCATCAGACAGCCGCTTATGGCGATGGTACTGGCATCTGTTTTCAAAATATATTGAGAATGTATATCTGGGAGTCGGAGTATGGGTGGATTTGAGAAAACAGTTTTTAATTTACAAATTGCATCTTCTAAACTGATACTCTTACAAACTTTGTTGGGCTGACCTTTGGTCAACAAATTTGAAAACAATAGAAGTAAACTCTGTTAGATTGGGAATAAATTTAGCATAATAATTTACCAAGCCTAATAAACTCCTGACTTGTTTCTTCGTTGTTGGTACTGTCAGGTTGAGGATTTTTGAGACGATTTTGTCGTCTGTAAGTAATTTTCCTTGTGAAATCTTGTGACCTAAAAATTCTATTTCTCTGAAAGCTATTTCTACTTTTGATGGTTTCACTGTAATTCCAAAGAGTTTAATCCTGTCAAAAATTTGTCTAAGTGTTTCTATGTGAGATGTCATGTCTACGGAATGAATACAGATGTCATCTATGTAGGATTGGACATTGGTAATTCCATGTAGCAAAAGTCTAGTAAACCTTACAAAAGTGGCTGGTGCATTTTTAAGTCCAAAAGGTAAATATCGCCACTCATACAATCCTAGTGGTGTGGAGAAAGCAGTCATGTGCATTGAATTTGGGTGCAT
This sequence comes from Cepaea nemoralis, assembly GCA_014155875.1. Taxonomy (NCBI): domain Eukaryota; kingdom Metazoa; phylum Mollusca; class Gastropoda; order Stylommatophora; family Helicidae; genus Cepaea; species Cepaea nemoralis. The sequence continues at coordinate 505,716 of JACEFZ010021683.1, forward strand.
TGGAATCTGCCAGTAGCCTTTCGTTAAATCTAATTTTGAAAAAAATGGCTGATTCTGACATGTTTAAAATAAGATCTTCACAACTCGGTATAGGCTCCGCGTCATTTTTCGTTACTGTGTTAACTTTGCGATAGTCGATGCACAAACGTATCGTAAAATCCTTTTTCTTAACGAGTACAATAGGTGATGAGTATTCAGAAAGAGACTTTTTGATTATTCCATTCCGTTCCAAGTCCAGTATTTCTTTGTAAAGGTTATCCCTATAGTGCAGAGGGATAGAGTAAGGTCTGCACTTGACAGGTGTCAGGTCTGTTAACATGATAGAGTGGGTTTCTTCTGTCTGTTTTTCCTGATCGGTTATAGAAAGACTTTATCTTCTTCTTTCAAGACTAATGTCTTGGGCCTTCCGGTTGTCATACTGTCTATATTTCTGTCCAGCGATCTGCAGTGCCTCTCTTGCTACTTGACATGCCGTGACTACTTTTTGCCTTAGGTTTATCACCATGTCGTATGCCTCCCTTTTCAGGGAGTCATGTATGTTGCCTGTGAGCAACTCATTCCACAGTAGCAATGGACCCTTGGATTTGCCCCGTATACTAACTCGAATGGAGAGAATCCTGTGCTCGCTTGGTACCTCTCGGTATGCGAACAGAACTGCTGGGAGCATCACATCCCAGTCTTTTGGGCGTTCCGCCGTGACTTTGGCTAGAGTAACGTTTTAGTACCCCATTAAAGTTCTCATTTACTCCGTTGGTCATCGGATGGTATGGGGAGCTGAATGATTGCTTTATCCCCTTTAACTTCGATACGCACTGTGTGGCTTCTGAGATGAACTGGGTAACCCCTGTCTGATAGGGGTGCATGATGGGAATCCTATTCTACTGAATATAAGGAGGAATGCTTCTACGATGGATCTAGATAATATGGATTTCAGGGGAACCGCTTCTGGCCATCGTGTGTCATAGGTCAATCATCGCTAGGATGTACCTATTCCCTCGGTCCGTTGTCTGTATTGAGGGGTACCCACAATGTCGACAGCTATCTTTTCGAATTGTCTAGAAGCCAGAGTCCGTTCCTGGATTTAGCGTTTGGATGCCTTCCTTTTGTGAAGTTCGCTGGCACAGTTCACATGATCGACATAGCTTCTGACATCCTTACAATAGCCTGGCCAGTAGAACTGAGATAATAATCTCTGTCTCGTCCTGGCCTTCCTCATATGGCCTGCAAATGGGGAGTCGTGCGCCAATTTTAGCGCGTTGCTGCGATGATGTAACGGCAGCACGGTTTGTGAGAGAAGCGTTGTCCCTTTGCTATACTCTCTCGTGAGGATGTTCTTATCAATTACGAATGACCACTTACTCTCTTTAGATTGTTTAGGTGGGCGGTTTGCCCGCTGAAAACACGTTCGCAGTGTCTTGTCGTCTCTTTGTTGTTTTGCAAAGTCGTCAGTTTGGATGTCTGGGACCAGTCCATTGTCTGTTTGTTCATCCCGAGGTATGGCCATGTTATCTTCTTGTTTGTCTTTCTTAGTCTGCTGTCTGGTAAGCGCATTGCCATATGCCCTTACTATAGTCCCATGTCCGGGCTTCCTCTTCCGTACAATCTTTTGCCCCGGTATGTTACCTATCATAAGTCCTGCAACATGGGCTTGGTAATACCGCCACTCGTATTCTCCCTTCATAGTAGAGGGCAAGATATATGAAACCCATGCTATAGCATACTTTTCCTTTGTGCCGCCGAAGGTACGGCATGTCATACTATCTTCCGTGTATTCACGGTTCAGTACCAGACTCCGATCCAAACCTACTATCGACGCCCCAATATCTCTAACGCAGGTTGTCAACTTTCCGTTCACGAGTGCTTTGTGGACTTTCAAAGTCCCGTTGTGAATGTTGGTCGCATTCGCCTCTCTTGTAGGCACTGTGTGCCTACACGTGGGGTTACTGAACTCTTGTCTCTTATTCACGTCTGTCCTATGTCCTCCTACATTTGTCTTAGGTTTCTATTTCCTATATCAACAGCCCCATGTTGGCGACCACAAAATGTACATTCACTTACTCTCTTTGATCGAGCTACATTAGCTGGTCTTTGTAGGGGCCGGTCTATATTGAGTAGTTTGGTGATCTCTACTCTTGGGTCTATTCTGCTGGTCTTTACCTTGGTTATCATTACGTTACTGAAGATCTGTACTAAGCCCTTTCACTGTCAACCCACATCTCCCACCTAAAGTTATGAAATCTGTTCGGTGATCTCTACTCTTGGGTCTGTTCTGCTGGTCTTTACCTTGGTTAGCATTCCGTTTCTGAAGTTCTGTCTTAAGCTCTGTCACTGTCAACCCACACCTCACACCTAAATCTATGAAGTCCGACCATGTAGGCATGGTTATATGATGTATCTACTGAGTGGTATATCTATTACTTATCTATACACGCAGTCAGTGTTGCTGCTGATCTTGTTTTGGTAACCTGTAACCTGTAACAAAAGAGGTCAACTAACTAATATCATCCCTGTGGGAGAACAATCTAATTCATTAGGCTGCTAGCACAATATCATACAAAGGTGTCTGGTAGCTTTCTGTAATTTAACAGTACACATAGAAAATTAATTAGAATTAACTTGCCCTGTATATATCCAGCAATGATGTTTTGCAGTGCTTGATCCCGATGCTCGGTTCACTTCCGCTTGCTTCCGGGCTTGATACAAATCAGCGTGGCCGTCCCCGTTTCCCTCACAGGTCGACACGGATAAACTTGTTCGTCAAGTGCAGCTCCTCATCAGCGGTGTATATATATCCTAGGGTAGTACTCGCTGTCCTAAAACACATTTCTGGAACAGATACTAGTTTTGACATCATTAGTCTATGAAAGCACTATAATGCATGTAGCCCCCCAGAAGACTGCTTTACACTGTTATTCTTGTGGCAGGATGCCATACTGTTTCTGTAATTATTTTGTTTCGGATTTCCTAATATTAAGGTATTGCCGTTTATGCACAACGCCAAGTTAATCAGAAATAGTAGCTTTGAGTATCGACGTGGGTTCCGTTGTTTGTATTGCTGCTACTCATCTTCTTAGCTTTTGCAGAATCGGCGGCTGACTGCCCTATTGATGTATCATGTTAACTTTTATGATGATACCCCACTTTGAAACCATCACATGAATCAAGTCGTCACATATCATTACTTTTGCTTTTCAATGTTCTTTGATACAAACGATCACTTTCCTGAGCTGTTGAATATCGCTCACTGCGAGTTACTTTCTTGTACATAAGCTCAACCGTCCAATGTTCTACACCTAGCCATGGTTTTCTGTTATCTGTAATTAATGTGCTTGTACTATTATCTTGTTGGTGTACATAGCCTTAACTGTTTATGGCTTATTGAAGAATCTGTAGCTGATAATACATCTTGTTGACTACCATGCTAACCATTGCAACTTCACATAGTTTGTGTCGGCGCACATCATTTGGTGTAATACTTTGAATCATTTGTAATAATCTGAAGTTAGCAATCCTTTACTGAGCTATTGACGCTGACTATCGCTCACTGTGTGTTCGATTGCCATTTGCCTCAATTTTGCCGAGTTCTTTTGAAGGACGTAGACCCCCAAGTTGCCAACGAGCCCTTTCTGACGTAACTAGGGGTATTGAGATGCGGCTACGTTGACACTCTTTATGAAATGCACACTGACACACCGTGAACATAACTCATTACCTCAGAGTGATAGAATGGCATCATGTATTGTTTCTATGCGACACAACCACTGGTATATTCAATGTTACATGTACACCCACGACATTGGTTCACACACCTATTGTAGTACGTCCTGCTATTCAGGCTATCTAATCAACTACAATGGTCTACACGTACACAATCTTCTAAACCCTACTTACAGTCCCGTTAAACATGGCCGCAGGCGCCTACATTCACAGGCCGGCAACCTCTGCACACGGCACACCACTCGACTCCGTGCTGTAGAGTGAATATGTCAACCCGCCTGGTCGCGGCAACGCTGTTCTCAGCATCTGTACACGCTTGAGGATATCTACCGCACACTCAGTTACTTGCCGTCGATGTCTCTCGACATTCATTCGCCAGTTCGAGATCTGTATCCCATCGAGCTCAGCTCAGCCGACTCCCGTCTTTGTTTCACCTTCTCGACCTTTCCTATCACGTGGCATAATCCTCGCAATCCGATTGGCCCTTACGAATAACCGATCCCCGGTGTATCCTTTCCTCCTGATCACCCATGACAATTATATCCTATAGTGTGTTCTACAGTACTTTACTCAACCAGACGTTACTTAACCAGACTCATGGGCAGTTGTCTGTATTCGTTAAGGAGAGATAGTATGTCCTGTCGTTGTGGTTCTGTTACTGTATCAGAGATCTTTATGTCTTGTAATGCGTTGTCGTCGTCTGTAGTCGGGACTGGGATTTCTATGTCGTCTGTGTCGGTCTGGTTAATAACTGCTGTCGCTACTGTCTGGTCACTTTTTTGCTACTGTCTGGTTGCTTATGTCGTTGTTTCTGTCAGTCTGGTTGAGATCTGCTGTCGCTCCTGTCTGGTCGTTTGTGTCATCGTCTATTCTGGAATAGTAGGGTTTTAGCATATTGATATGAAAAATCTTGAACTTCCCATTCACACTGATCTCATAATCAACTTCAGAAATGTTTCTAGTAATTATATGGCCCTTGCCAAGATGTGGAGAGCAAATCTCTCTTGTCAAGCAATAATAATAATACATCTTAGTTGGGCTGTAATATAATAGTTCTTGCACCCTTATTGGCATACTGCCTGTATGTAAAACCCTTCTCCTGTAAAGATGTTCTGGCAATACTACAGGATCTCATCCTTTGTGGATGTTACTATGTCATAGGTGGAGACCGGTACTTGGGTGTCTACAGATTTGGTTAGCATTTATTTATAAATAGAGAGTGGACCTCTGGGGTTCGCCCCATATACCAATTCAAATGGGGAGAACCCAGTGCTCGCCTGTGGCACTTCTCTGTAGGCGAACAGCACTGTTGGGAGTAATGTATCCCAATCAGCTGGATTTTCAGCTGTCACCTTAGCAAGCATGTGTTTGAGATCCCCGTTAATCTTTTCACAGATTCCATTCGCAGATGGTCTGTAGGGGCTGGTAAAACACTGCTTGATGCCAAGTAACTTAGTTACTGATTGAGTGGCTGCAGAAATAAATTGTGTCCCTCTGTCTGAGAGTATCGTTTCAGGGAAGCCAAAACGGGAAAACAGTTGTAAAAATACGTCAGTCACATCTTTAGAGGAGATTGATTTTAGCGGAATCGCTTCTGGCCACCGTGAGCAAAAATCAATGAGTGTTAGAATGAATCGATTGCCTCTATTAGAAATATGATTAAGAGGTCCGACCAGGTCGACAGCGACCATCTGAAATGGTCTAGAGGCTGTTTTAGTAGCTTGCACCTCTGCTGTTGGGTGCTTACCTTTTTGACCAATTTTTGGCAGATCTCGCACGATCGGCAGTAATTCTTTATATCAGTGCAAAACTTTGGCCAGTAGAACTGACTAAGTACTCTAGCCCTTGTCTTTTCATAGCCCATATGTCCGCCGAAAGGTGAGTCGTGGGCTATGTGTAGTACTTTTTGACGATGTTCGTTAGGCAAAACTACTTGTTGTAGTGTGATATAATTTCTGGTATACATCCTTGTCAAAATACTGTTATTTAGTTTAAAATACCAGGATGCATTTTTCGTTATTTTTGCTTTCAGACCTACCAATCGAAAATAATTTGTTAACGATGGGTCAGTTGCTGTTCTTTACTGAACTCAATGGTTTTTGTTTCACGGGGAAACAATTTGTAATGACTCCCTGAGTTGGTCATTACTGGCTTTTCTCTGTTATCGCTCTAGTAACTGCGTTACTGTCTTGTTGTCTATGTTGTTCATTTGCAGGATCAATGTTTTGCGGGGTGATCGAACTGCCTGTAGGAGGTTTTATAAGGTCATCTTTTACACATGGTTTGGTTTTCTTTGTCAATGTAACCTCATGTATGGTTTGAGCGGCACCTGTATATTCAACCTCGGTTGTGTTTTCTGGAGGTTGGTCATTGGTGGTCTCCCTTAGACTGGTGTCATTTTGAGGATCAAAATTCCCTTCAAGTGTAGTGGGATTATTAATTTGTTTCTGTTTGCAAAATTTTGCTTCCCACCTTTTGATGTCGTTTTCTGAACATTCTTTTACACTGGGAAGGGCCCCTACAATTATGTCTGCACATGGATCGTGCAACACTGCGCATAATACGCGTCCTGACATGAATGGTGTATGAATTTCAGTCATCGCCAGAGGGTATTTTTCGATATTCCCTGCAAATGTCCGACATGTTACGAAGTCTCCTATGTAGTCACAGTCTTTCACATATGTTTTTCTGACCCCGATAAGGGTTGACCCGCTATCGCGCATTATTTTACAGGGTTGGTTGTTGACAAAACCTTTGTAAGACTGTAGTTTGCCTTTAGATGCTAGCGCGGCATTGGCCATTTCATTTGATATGGGTATTGTGTGGCCACATTCAAGGGTCGTGTCTAACTGAAATTTCTTACATGTATTGCATCCATCATAATCAAAAATATCAATCACTTGTAAAGAATTGACTACTTCATGATCACTTTCATTCGCACTTTCAATCTCATCCTCGCTTGAGGTGTCAACTAATACAGCATTAGCTTGTTTGATCATCCTACGACCTTCACATTGACCTGAATAGTGGCCAAAAGATTTACAAAAATAGCATTTAACTGCTCTTCTAAATTGTGTTCGTTTGGCTTTCTGTTTCTCTACCATCATTTTCAGATGGTGACTATAATTAGGTGATTTGTCGCACATAGCGTATTCTTCGTGTGACAATTTACAATATTTGCATGGTGAGTACTTTGATTTTTGTCTGTACTTGTTTTAAGGTGGTTTAAATTTGTTTACATTCATAGCAGCTGATACCTCATTCTGATTATCATTTAAAACAAAGATATCGCGATTTGCTGTAAAAAATGCAGACCCTTTGTTCTCAATGTCTTGTATTGTCTGACAATCGCTCTGCTGTAGAAATTTTGAAAATGTAGTTGGTAATGATGTAATAATTTTGTTAATGATCATTAGATCTCTAAGTTTGTCAAAGCTGTTATCGACCTTCGCTGAACTGATCCATTTATTGAATATGTCCTGTACCATTGAGACATAATCTATGAAGGTTTGGTTGGCTTTGGGACAAAGTTTGGCAAACTGTAGTTGATATCCTGCTGCATCTAATGAGAAATGTTGCATTATTCTACGTTTAATGTAATCGTAGTCTTTCCTTAAATCTTGAGGAATGGTCTCAATTACCTTTAATGGCTCAAGAGCTAAATTTCTCATATAGATCATTGCCCAATTTGACTTTGGAATTTCGTGATATTTCATGATACATTCAAAATTTTCTGTGTAGGCGCTGATTGAATCGCCAGAGCAAAATGGTTTGACAATGCCCTTAAATTTGTTATACTTCTGTTCTTCTTCTTTACTTCTTAGTTTGTTCATTGAAATTTCTATATTTGAGTCTATCTCTAGTTGTTTCGCTCTTATTTGTGTTTGTGACTCAATTTCTTTCTGTTTTATGGATGCCTCAATTTCTAATTATTTGTTGGCTGCCTCGAGCTATGCCTTTTTATTCGCTGTGTCGAGCTCTGCCTTTTTCTGTTCTCGTTCTGCCGCTCTTTCCTGCCTTTCATGTTCTTTTTCTTCTCTCGCTAGATTTTCTGCATGTGTTTTCTGACTCCATTCTGCTAATTTATCTGCTGTATAACCTAGCTTTAGCCTTAGCTCAATGCACTTTTGTAGTGTTGACATTTTCTAGTTTTTTGAAAATAATTCTTTCTAGAATATTATTTCCCTTTGGAAAATTTGTACAATACAATTTTTGATTGTGTCCATTAATGTGTCATTTATAGCAATAATACACATATATATCAATAGGAAACAAAATTTACATGTGAAAAATGAAATGAGTATCGTTTAGAGATACAATTTATAGAAAATGTTTGGACTTAGCTGATTTAAAGATGTTTCTTCAGTACCACCGCTGTTTGGTTCGCTGGATGTTTCTGGATGGATCTTGGTGGATATATACATCCAACAAAATACATCATAGGACAACCTGTTATCAGAGAGAAAAACATTAGTATTTTGTCATGTCACGTCAATGTCATGTTTATGGTGATAGTTAGCATTGTTATCATGTAATGTGAGAGAGAGGAAGATAGTGCAGTTTAATAGATCAGTATACGCTGTATAGAGTTTAGACTTGTCGATGTCGTGTGTAATCTACAGTTTTTACTTGGCTAGGCCAAGAACCGTCAATGTAATATTTCTAAATGTAATTTAATTTATCTTTGACTGTCTTGGGCCTGCCAAAACGGACAGGATCCCCCAAGTATTTTCCTGTCAGCGTCTTACAAATAGGGATAGAAAGACTCGGGTTCAGACAGGCAGATTAGTGCGAGTACAGATACGACAGAACTCAAAGTTCAATCATTGTCGTCATGGTTTATTACAATATCTGTCATTAGGCGAATAAACGTCTCGCACAATATCATATTACATATACATCATATAAAGCATTCAAAGTATCTCTACACACAACATCATCTATTCATCGCTAAACTAATACACAGCTTAAAGCTTCTAAGTCTATGTCTATGTGTCTCCCTCTCAGAGCTACACCCGCTCCAGTCCAGTCAGTGTCCAGTGGCCGTCTGCCCTCTCGACTCTCGTCGGGTGGACACGGAGTGCTTGCCCCTGCGTGTATCTCGTGGATTTCACCTTTCCACGCTTCCCGCGGGTCGTACCTGGATGTTGGTCGTCTGACTCATCGATCTCGAATGTTCGAGTGTTTGCTATTACCTCCCCTGTTTCTGTGTCTCTTATTACGTCCCTTCTTTATTATAAGTGGGACCTTGACAACATGTTCAACGTTCGCAATTACGCGCTGTGCGGCACGAACGGATTTCAAATGAACGCCCCTTATAGTAAGAACTATAGACACGCGATTGAAACTAGACACTAAACATTATCAGATACATTGTTGCATTCTTACGTCTGTGCACATCGACAGCACAATGCAATTCGACAGCTATTTTGATGTCTGAAGGTGCACGAAGAAGAAGAAGAAGAAGAAGAAGAAGAAGAAGAAGAAGAAGAAGAAGAAGAAGAAGAAGAAGAAGAAGAAGAAGAAGAAGAAGAAGAAGAATGAGGAGGATGAGGAGGATGAGGAGGATGAGGACAAGGATGATTACGACGTCCTGTAAAGAGCATGCAACAAACTTATCATCTTAAGGCATCTCTCTCTCTCTGCACATATAAAGCCCCAGCACTCTTCCACTCGTTTATCAGTTTGGAGAGAAGAAAAAGAGCTCTGCAACACAGATATAGTATTGTAGTACATGGTTGTAAGAAAGATCTATATTTCAGCTTCATTGCGATAATGGCAAACCACTGTCAGCGTTTAAACAACCTGATCTAAAGCTCTAAATTATTACTAAAGATTCATAGCCAAACCAACCAACAGTATCATGATATTTAAAGTAAATTGTTCAATATAAAATGCATATAAGACAACTTTGAAACCTAAATCAATGAATATAGATAGTATTCAGTCGGTTTCGGTTTCAAGATGGCGACGGACGGTTGCGTTTAAACAACCTGATCTAAAACTCTAAATTATTACTAAAGATTCATAGCCAAACCAACCAACAGCATCATGATATTTAAAGGAAATTGTTCAATATAAAGTGCATATAAGACAACTTTGAAACCTAAATCAATGAAAATAGATAGTATTCAGTCGGTTTCGGTTTCAAGATGGCGACGGACGGTCGCATTTAAACAATCTGATCTAAAGCTCTAAATTATTACTAAAGATTCATAGCCAAACCAACCAACAGCATCATGATATTTAAAGTAAATTGTTCAATATAAAGTGCATATAAGACAACTTTGAAACCTAAATCAATGAACATAGATAGTATTCAGTCGGTTTCGGTTTCAAGATGGCGACGGACGGTGGTGTTGTTTTTGTGATCGTTAACTTTTCCGCGTAGGAGATGGATTTATTCATCTCTTGCGTGTAATTTGTGTGCCAGGATGGAAAACCAGGAGTTTCTATTCAAGATCTGCGCCGATGCTACGGAGTTTCGTGCATCAAGCGAAGCAATCCTTGAGTGAATTTTTCGCAGCGTGTGTGGTTTCTGTGGTTTTCGGTTTTTCAACATGGCGGAACAACGTGTGTTCTCCGAGCGGTCGGCAGTCAACCTAACGAGGCGACGTGGGTGCCGGGCAGGCAGAAAACGACAAGATAAGAGTGGTGGTTTAAGGCGCTGAGGATTCAAGTGTCACTGTCTGGGACTCAGGAATATCCGTATTCTGTATTGGAACTGTGTCAGCGTAAAACAACGGTGCTCTATTCTAGAAATCCTGGTTTACAGGAATGACATTGTAGCACTCCAGGAGACGAGACTGGGCGATAAGCTACTCCCAATTGCCGGCTTCAAATGTTTCTACAACAGACGACATCTTGGAATGGCGATTCTCATTCGCGACAGCATGGTGGCGTCAGAGCTAGACATTCCAGTTGGGACAGTGACGGTATACAAATACAGGCGTTAAGAGTTCAATCCAGTCTACCTACACAAGAAATATCTACGTCTTTCAGACAGAGTGATTGCTGATGTATGAAGCAGTGTATGAACAGAGCGCCCGGAATTTGCAGATCTTCCAGTTGAGTCCTAATCTGCCCCATCAGACCCTTCCTCACTCCAGCCATGTCTTTTTCTCCATCAATTGTAACACCTCGAAGCTGATTCCACTGAAGGTTATAGTCCTGCTAAACTTTTTGCAGTTCCATGAAAATGTCTTTTCCAGTTGTTGCTCCATGCATGCTGCAAACGAATGTCAACACTTCCCCTATCCTAAAGTCCAAATTGACATCACGAATGAACAGGAAAGGTTGTGACGTACTCGAGAGATCAGTAGACTCATCCAGTGCCAGAGAATACCACAACAAGTTCCTAGTTTTCTCGCGCATCTGTAGCACTATGTTCTCTCCAAGTTCTTCTGTTCTTCGCACAACTGAACTTGCTGAAAGGCTGATAGTTCCAAACAATTCGGCTTTCTCAGGACACAGTTTATTTGCTGCTTCCACCATACACTCTTCGAGGAAGTTGCCATCAGTAAACGGCTTTCCTCGTTCTGCAATCTTATGCACTATTTTGTAACTTGCATGAGTGAAAGATTAACTGTCAGCACACTTTCTCGTGAAGAGATTTCTTTATGTTTCTAAACCATGTTTCATGGACTCATTTTTCTCGGGATGTAACTTTCCAGAAAACTGTGAATATGTTGATAGATATTTTGTTTCGTTATGACGTCGAAGATTGTATTCTTTTAAAAGGCAACACTTTCGCTGCATATTACGCAATTGATTTTCTGGTCCTTTGTTTCCACAAAGAAGTACTTTACTCCCCATTTTCCATTGAAAACGGGACACTAGACGTCCACTTTTCTTTTCTTTGTAGCCATAATAGAGGGTGAAGTACGCGGGATCTGAAAATGAAAAAGACATTGAATTAGAAACATAATTAAAATCCTAATGAAACACAAGAAAGCAGAGGACTAGGGGGCAATGGTGACGCTATGGCTAACCAAAGGTACATATAAAGTCTATAGGTACCTTTGGTAATATAATATATCTCATAATAAGGTTTACAAAATATATATATAGTGCCGGCCAAAATAAACAGCCGAGAGCAGAGTTTTTAAACCGGGGTTCCGTGAGTGGCTGCCATTGGTTCCGCCGAAACAGACCGAAATCGCCTACCTGCAACACCTTTGCCCATCTCGTTTATTACATAAAGTAGGACAAACACTTGGATCATCGCACAGAGTTCTTTGAGCAACGTAAACATTTGCGTAAGGATCTGCTCCAGCAGAAAGGCTGAAAAAACACTGCTTAGAGACCAGCTCGATTAACACCTTGACCGGGGAATTCCTTATGAGCTGGGGATAATATTTTCGTAATAACACGAGCGCTTATGGAATTTTTATGCTTGTTTTGCTACTTTATTGTCTCTATCCACATTCAGTTCCACTTACCTATCACTAGTCAAACAAAGAATCCTTGTTACATACCTATAAGATAGATGACTGGCAAAAAGAAGTAAATATTTCTGGGAGCATAGGACCTGTGTTGAAAGCCGGACGCATCTGGGGGGAGGGAAAGATGCGCGTGTGTTTTTGCCATGGAAGCCATGATACCGTCAGAGCGTAGGCGGCGTAATCACGAGCCGGGAAAGGGCTTTGAATGGCGCGAAATAAGCAAAACATTTCAATAAACAGAGAAAATCTAGATACAATAATTTATAATTGAATATAGTAAATTTAAGGACACATTGCAGCCAGAGTATCGTGCATGTGAAGATTACTCTATTATTTTTAATATAATATTTACATTTAAATGTTATCACAACGTCTCGTGTTCCATACGTTATATCAAGCAAGTTCGGAGTACCGTGTCCGGCGGGCCGGATAAATGACGTCGCGGGCCGGATCCAGGCCCGCGGGCCGTAGTTTGGTGACCCCTGTTGTAAGGGAAGGAGATCTAGAGAAACTAAGTATGTACAGAAGAGAAGGAAGAACCATAGTTGTCAATTCCGAATCAATCAAGATATTACTCAACCTGTAGACCATAGGGGGACAGGCCTGGGGAGAAGACAACACTGCGTATCTGCTAGTGTAAACCTTAGCGCCATATAATGACGGATTGGATGGAGAACAACAAGCTATGTTGTGGATAACTATTCGAGAGCACCAAGACTCGTTCCCTTCCACTGTTTATTTTCCTAGGGTCACAATTCTTTTATGTATTTATATTTGTGGTTTTCTTAAAGTGTACAACGTCTCATTTCTGATGTTCATAGTGATGATATCATTAGATTTTATGACTGATGCTGAAATTTCAGGATAGTGGCTAGAACCATGTAGATCCAGACCTGACTTTATGAAATGTAGCAGCTTGACTGAGTGAGGCAGCTGATATAGTGATTCCAAATACTATGCCAAAGCAACTTCCTGCAGATTTTCTCTACCAATATAGGACAGGTATCCCAGATAACTTAGTTCTATTCATATAGGTGGGAAAAACCATTGAGCCAAACCTTATCCTGGAACAAAAGAACACTCAAGACATTATCACATATATTTTGCACTGACTGATTGCCAGCAGAGATCCAAGAACTTGACGGTTGACCAATCAAGAGTGTATACAGTTTTTTCTCCCCAGATTATACATAGGCCATAAGAAGAGGCACAATAAATATAGTCGAAGACTGATAAATCGCTAGGTACGACGTGATATTATATTGGGGCACAGCCATTATGTATGTATAGTGTAGAAATGTACATGTGCTGTGTTGTGTGTGTGTTGTGTGTGTGGTGTTGTGTGTGTGTGTGTGTGTGTTGTGTTTGTGTGTGTGAAGAATTGTTGTAATTTTATGACTCAATGATCGATAGCACCATTATAGTGTAATAAATTATTAAAAAATAAGGGCCATTTTCTCTTTTGAGAGTTCTCTTGTCGTAGTTAAAATGGTTTTAATTAACAACCCTAGATTAATAATTATTAGTTGAGAGAGGAGAGGCCAAGGAACCACCAAAAGGATATTTGGGTATTCAGAGAAAAACTTTTCATTGGTTTCCTGAGGTTATTCCTTGGTTCTCCGAACTTTATGGCCTCAAGCCACTGAGCCAGTAACAGCTAATATTAATTAGAACGGGCAGGATCACACTGGAAGGAGGAACTGTGTAGTCCTCTCTCTCTCTTTTGGGGTTGACCCAACCAATATCCGATACAAACATTGAAAGAAAGAATTGGAGAGCTGGTGAAAACCAAATAGAGAGAAATCAACTCCGGTCTTGCGACGGGACTTGTTTTCTCTCTATTTTGTTCCTGTTGTGTGTTATGTGAAGTGCTATGCACATCATATTTTTAAAGCCTGCGTGTACGGATTAATATGCAACCAGTCTTTCCCGCTAGAAAACGATGAGATCTGACATCGAACCATCGTCCGACCAAGCTCATGCAATTATAAAGGTTATATCCTAACCATTACACCAACGGGCCCGGTGGAGAAGATGTGACAACCGGGAAAATTGATCACAGTAGAGACCCACAGAGATAATGCTGTTGAGTTGAGTTGAGTTAAGAATCAACATCACTGCAATCAGCACACTCCCATATGTGCTCCGTTCCCTCATTCATCAGCCAGCGAAGGGTCATACTACTAATCGTTTCCACCGCTATCTGATTTAAAGTTCGCCTGTTCTCCCCTCTCAGCTTTGAGATTCTTCCAGAACCCCTAGTGATTCCCTCCACCCCGCAATCGCATTCTTTCCACATACAGATTCTCAATCTGTTCCCCCGCCTTCTCCACATGGTCCCACAAACGCATGACCACCTCCCCCTTGTCCATGGTAATCTACCATCAAGAGATGCATTCCCTGCCAGCCTGTTCAGCCTGTTCATCCTCCAACACCACCGCATGGCCAGGGCAAAATATCCAAACAATTCTCACGATCTGTGACCTCTGAAGCGACGACAGCCATTCCACACGAAGCATTCCTTTCTCCACCTTGCTAAGCATACTCCTTGAATTCGTGATGAATACAATGTGTGTAGCAATAGTATCCTCTAACCAACGGCATGCAGCTGTTACTGCTTTCACCTCCATTCTCATGCTGGAGGTCGTAGTCTCACATACCAGACTCTCCTTTATCAAGACTCGCCCATTAGCTTTGCAATAAAGCCCCAACCACTACGTCTGTTTCTCACCATTGACCATCGGTGTAGATGACTATGTCGCCTTGGTGTGTGTTACTCTAGATCAGTTGTTGCACTTCAAACTCAGTGGGGCCCACTGCCCATTCTCTGCACTCACGACCCAGTGTTATCATTACTATTGTGCCAGTCCGTCATGACTTCCCGAACTTCAACCCACTCTTTTCACGATTGATGGTCTCCAGATCACACACATGACGTATAGATATTTCTGCCTGTGCCATCCGTGACCTTCCTCGTCTAGTCTATGACCCTTGACCATATCCATTGGCTCATGCAGAGGTGATCCCTGTCTGCCGGCAATTCTCAGTACCATTTGCCTGAAAGGACCATATGCCTATCCGTCATTGTTGGTAGCGCCAGGATATGCCTCATGCATATAAGTGGTAGTGTCCTTTGTGCACCCCAGGATTACCCGCATGGCAGCATTCTGTATGCGCTTCAAACGTTTCAAGCTGGCTCTTTGATACTGTCAGCAGGCCCCAAACCATACTCGATGACAGAAATTATTAACTGCTGAAAGAGCCTGTAAGCATTCCTCTGATCTACTCCGGTTGCTGCCATCGCCCTCAATGCATTAAGTCTCTACCAGCCTTCATCCACCAAAGCCTCCACATGATCCTTTAAAAGACAACACCTGTCGAAGGTGATACCCAAGTACTTCAATTTAGTCTCTCTCTCTCTCTCTTCTCTCTCTCTCTCTCTCTCTCTCTCTCTCTCTCTCTCTCTCTCTATCTCTCTCTTCTCTCTCTCTCTCTCTCTCTCTCTCTACTAAGAGGACATCCATCCAAATAATACACGGGACATCTGCCTTGACGATCCTGTTATCCAGGGAGTACCACACAACCGATGCCTTGTCTGGGTTTATAACGGCCCCTGCGTCCCTGCACCACTCTGCCACTCTGTTTACTGCCACCTGTAAGTCTTCCTCCAAACTGACCCTGTCTCTGCCCTGTCTGTACACGAGAGATAATGCTGTATGGATTAGCAGAGTGCGATGTAAAACGATCCGTGGTAGAGCTTGTTAAGAACAAAGGCTAATATGCTTGTGGAATAACATGATCCAGGACGCCGCCCGTCATGGTACATAATGATGATTTCAACAATGTGAATTAGTTACGGTAGTGAGAAATAATAATTTCCGTTTTTTGTTTTAAAACAAAAGGCACGAACACTATATTCATTGCCTGGTATATTTCGCGGTATCTCGTAAGTTGCATTCTACAGAATAAAGTTCAACACATAACGATGTAGATCAATGCATCCTTTCAAGAAACTAATATATTGATTGTGTATTCATTATCAAATTCACAACGGGGAAACTGTTTTAAATTCCCGTATTATTGGTTTGGCTATGTTGTTTGTTTGTAATAATCGATTTTCCCGGTAGTTATATATACTTTGTTGGAATTTCTTTGCCGCTGATTCATAGCGCAAACGGTACTTCCCAAACTTATCTTGATATTATTCGGTATTAGCATTGTAGCTCACATTGCATCCATCAGTTAAAGAAGGTAAGCCATACTTATATAGTAATAATACTATATTGTTTATATCAAACTTGAGGCAAGTACTTCATTTCGAGAGAGACCTTTCTTAGATGTGTCCACCAATGACAGAACTGCTGGGAGATGTGTGTATAACCCCACGGAGAGTATTTTAAGAGATAATAGTATATTTCAGTTACCTATGTTTAAAAGAATGTTACACGTCCTTTGCAAGACCTTGCGGTGAACCAGGGTTGATTTTCTAGGAAAGTTTGCTTTCCGAAAGAGAAGTCAACATTTAAATCCAACTGACCAGTGTAGGCAATGAACCCACTATCCCACATCAGCGCACAGGAAGTTTAAGAGGGAAGTAGTAAATGTATTTTTCCCGGTCAAAGGTCCGATACTTTTTGAAAAGATCTCGTACTGAAACTGAAGAAGTTCATAACAAGTAAAGGACACTTGTATACGCCTTGAGGCGACTTGGGTATATGGTGCTAGCCCCTTATTTGTATAGACCAATCGGCAGTCGGCGATGGATATTGTGAATATTACAGCGGTCGCTGTTTCTTCTCAGAACATGCCCTGGCACCCTGTTTAGGTTAGTTGCATATCTTTTAAAGGACTCCGCAGTCAACTCCAGCATTTGTTGGCTGTTTGTAACTTACTAGGAAATGTTAGTTCAGTAGTTTGCCATTGCTTTTTGAAGGGCCGACTCCTCGTACCAGCGAAAACAATCTATGCGATCTGCTACCAAATCATGCACGGCTGATTTCGAACCCTCGACTCTGTATGTCGGGGAACTGTGAAACCGAGGTTCACTATCCATTAAACCGCAGCGCTGGGTCAGTTTAGGTTAGGTTAATTAGTTAGTTGCATATCCTTTACAGGACGTAGCAGTCAACCCTGGCATTTTGTGGCTGTTCGTGATTCCTGGACAAGTTTACTTTCAGTAGTTTGCCATTGCTTTCTAAACGACCGGCACCCATACCATTTCATAAAAAAAGAACAACGCAATGCGGTCTGATGCCAAATCGCCGCAGCTGTGTTTAGAAAGCGATATGCGGGATTACGAACTACGTCTGCAACACCTTCGCCACGGTTTGGTTAAGTTAAATACAATCCACTCATGAACGGGAATTCAAACACAAGACCACTGGGCCGGAAGGCAAGCAGCTGTTGTAGGACCTGCTACTGAGTAGAGACTCATGTGACAGGCAAGCAGCGGTCGTAGGACCTGCTACTGAGTAAACTGTAGAGACTGATATGACAGGCAAGCAGCTGTTGTAGGACCTGCTACTGAGTAGAGACTCATGTGGCAGGCAAGCAGCTGTTGTAGGACCTGCTACTGAGTAGA
>JACEFZ010021684.1:0-18241 GCA_014155875.1 Cepaea nemoralis
AGGTGCACTTCTGGGGTGAGTTGGATTAAGAGACAGTTAGATATCTCAATTGACACACCATGAACATCGTTACCTAGACAACGACCATCACACGACAATATCAAGCAAAGATCATCAAGAACATTGATATTATCATCAAGAACGACGTGTGACAATCTGAGGGCTACGTCCGATCAAGAACATCTGGGCGCTCGTCGCTTAGTAAGGAGTATCTGGAAGGCTACGTAGGTCAAGAACATTATAGACAGTGTTGTCATTCTGAGATATCTGTGGGCTCTTCGCGGAGAGAGGGTGGACAGCGGAGTGTGTCCACCGTATAAACACTGAGTTTTTCTCCGTGCGGGAACTGGCTACAGACAGTTCACGTCAAGTCCACTACAGGTGAATTGGAACCAACCATATCGCTGAAGCGAGTGGGGGTGTCAGAGATTAACAGCAACTCTTTTGGGTGTGTAAGACGCCACATCGAAGAAAAACTGTCAGCGCGCGGGGAGGGTACGCGGCGGAAATCACAAGCTAGCAGACAGTTCAAGTGAAGTTCACGACAGTTAAATTAACGCAGCACAAATCGACCGGGAGAGTCGATTGCAGTAGCAGGGGTGTTTGGTCACGGACAGCACAGAGGAAATGTCGCGTGGACAGTGAGGTGTTTGCAACAAGTGCGGTCAGTCCTAGTGTGTGTGTGTTTGACAGGATTGAACCAAAGATTGAAGACAGCGAGCAATTTCGTCGCAACATTCTGTGCGTGGTGAGAATTTGGTGTGTGTGTGTGCGAAGGCAAGCGCACTGTGTTGTCGCAAGTTGACTGGTCAAGATTTGTCGACGCCGTTAAAAGACGGGGCGGAGTTAACAGACAGTGCAGGTGGAAATTGTGAGTCTCCACGGACAATTCGGGTCAGCGCTGTTTACGAGAACATTAAACTCCCGGGAAGGGGAGAGTTAATGAATGTGTAGAATACACAGAGAAAAGTGACAGTCGCTGATTCAACGGGCAGGTGTCTTTGTGGAAACAGTGCCCCTACCGCCAGAGTTGGGGCGGGTTAATGGTGTAAAGTGTATTTTCCACGAAGTTAAAAATAGCAGCCGGGTCGGGGCTGAGAAGTTGTATGGAAAGTGTTTTTGTATGACGGAAAAGTGTCCGGTCATTTTACAGACAGTCAGTGTGGATTATTGTGACAAAGAAGACTGAGGTACTGACTTGAGGTGTCCGGCAAGGTCAAGGTTGGGGACAGTGGAAAGTTACTGGGATTTTCCACAGGAGATCTGTATAAACAACGTGTTTATGAACGAAAACCAGACTTTATGTGTCGTCTTTGTTGAACTGTTCTACTACTGTCATCATTATTCTGTTATGAGCGAACAATTTTAACGTGTCATCACCGCACACAAAGGGTGCATACAGTTGCCAAAAAGAACTGACGGTACAGGGTTATAGCACTGGGCATTTGCGGCCAATTTTTCCTTTGAACTTTGTCTTTCATCGGCAATCCAGAACATTTTGGGGATAATTACCATCATCTTCAATTCGTACGACAATCGAAAGAACACTTTGGATTATTACTGTGTGCCACCACGTACAGAGAAAGTACAATAACGTTACGGACTGTGTCGAGACAGAACAGTTTGGATATCACTATCATCTTCAACTTTTGTCGACAGTTGGAACTTGTGATCACCACATGAATTCAATAACAACTCAACAAAACAAGAAGTCGGTTTGAAATCTAGCGTCGTAGACATTTCCAGCGGATTGCGAACAACTATTAACACGAACAAAATAAGAACTTTTGGCGACGGATTAATAGGCACATATTTGTCGGCCAACCAGTTACACATTATTTTTTTTTTGCTCCCATCGTCATATTTATTGTTGTCGGGTGTTACGCAATTATTTGTATGTGGTCCAGTGTTTGTCAAGAGTAGGGGATTTTTGTGTTGTTTCTCGAAGGCCGGGAGACAGGGCGAAAAGTTACTTTCTGAGGTGCACCATATATAATGTCTGGGAAGAAAATCGAAAGGTCGGTTTATTTGGTTCTGCAGGGACGGTCCTGAATTATATAACGTGCCAGTTTGTGTTTGACGTCAGATTTCTGTATAATTTTATGCTATAATTTTTTTTTCTTCTCTTTCTTCTTTTCATAATATTTGCATATGATATTTGCTGTGTTCGGATATATGTTATTATTGTGCACTTTTGGTCGTGTCTACTATCTAGGGGTTTCTGAGTCAGTTTATATGTTACGCGCACTGTGGGTGTCCCTACACAAACTTGTAGTTGTTACTGTGGTTTATTTCTTTGTGATTACCGTCTCCGTGTACTTGGCTTGTGAGTCTAACGTTTTTATAGACAACATTTAGTGTTATCATTCATTCGTTTTGTATATGTATTTATATGTATGTTTAACAATATTTCCAGAAAGGATATAGAACTATTTGTTATAGATATATGCCAGGGAGCATAGGTGATATTTTCCCTCACTACCTAGTGCTTATAGAGTGACTGGGTGAGTACAGTGTGATATTTTAGCACTACGAATTGACGTACACAGGGAGTGTGGGTGTACTTGGGGAAGTGACCAGAGACTGACAGCAGAGTCGTCACATTTATAGTTGGCTGACAGACAGCAACGTGTCCACAAGTACAAGATGCCTACTTTAATGGAATATATTGAAGCAGGTGAACGAATAGGCCTGAAAGGTAAAGAGTTACAGGAGTTTGCAGAAGCAAAATTGAAAGAAGTTCAGCACTGGGAAAGAGAGGAGAGACATAATGAACGCGAGGCAAAACGTCTGCAAGAAGAAAAGGTAGCTGAAGACAAGCGTCTACAGGAAGTAAAGTTAGCTGAAATAGAAAACAAGCGTCTACAGGAAGAGAAAGAGACACAAATGAAAATGGAAATTGAGAAAGAGAAGATTAAGATGGAAGCTGAAATTGCACTCAGAAAACTAGAACTATCTTCGAAGGGTCAAAGTGAGGAAAGCAGAAGGCTTTCGCAGTCGTCACAGAGATTAAAACTGCCATACTTTACGGACCGAGACAACTTGGAATCCTATTTGTCGAGATTTGAAGCATCAGTGAAAGTATTAGGCATCCCAGAAGGCGAGTATGCTATTAGACTGGGCGAGTATCTTACGGGTAAGGCCCTAGACACCATGTTTAATTTACCGGTAGAAGAAAGGAACAACTACACTATCTTACGTCAACGTTTGCTGACAAAGTTCCAACTCACTGAGCATGGATATAGAACAAAGTTTAGACAGTTAGTGCCAGAGACAAATCAAGATTTCACAGACTTTGTTAACACAGTAAAGAACACATTTAACAAATGGATGGAGCTCGCAGAAGTAGGGAAAGATTTTAATAAATTAGTAGATTTAATGTTAAGAGACAAGGTAGTATCTGCATGCAATTCTAATTTAGTGGCGTTCTTTGAGGAGCGTAAGCCAAAGGACATAGACACAATGTCTCAGTTAGGGCAAAACTACATGACTGCACATCCTAACGTATCTATTGGAAAACTAATGAGTGAGGAAATAGTCTGTGCAGCGTACACTAAACAGGACCAGAATCCAGTCATCAGACCAAGGGCGAAAAGTGTGGATTCAGCACAGAAAGGTGAGCAGCAAGAACTTCAAGATAATGGTTTCCGAGGAAACATTGTTGGTAGAGTAGGACGGTACCCATATAGAAGAGGGAACTTCCAGAGACGTCAAAATTATGCCGGATGTTGTAATTGTGGGAGCTGGAGACACAAGGCAGCACAGTGTGATGCACAACCATCAGATGGACCAACGAACAACACTAAAAGGGAGATTACTTGTTTCAAATGTGGAAATAATGGGCATATCAGCCATCAATGTAGGATGAGAGAAACAGAGCACTCAAATGCAGCGCAAGTAATTGAGACGCTGAACAATGAAGATTGTAGTGGGTGCAAACCTCTTTTTGAAAAAGACAGTCAGCCAGTCCTAATATGTGGTAACACAGTTAAAGCAGGATCAGCAGTACATGAAGGAGGAAGTCTGAAGATGCATCAGGGATTTGTCAATGATAGACCAGCGTTAACAATTAGGGATTCCGGATGTACGTCTATCGGAGTGAGGAGAAGTTTAATAGATCCCTCGGATTATACAGGGAAAAAGATTAGATGCGTAACATTCAACGGCACAGTAGAGTTCTACCCAGTAGCCATAATAACAGTAAAAACACCATATATCACTGGAAGAGTGACAGCGTGTGTTTTGGACTCACCAGTGGCTGATTTGATCATAGGAAATGTTATAGGAGTTAAAGATTGTACAGAAGAGGTGTCAAAGACTCATTTAGACAGTAGTGAAGACCACCCTGAAAGAGTGGTCTACCTCAAGAAGATTAGAGGTAACTCAGTGCCCCTACATGAGGGCAGGGTAGGTGATAGGAAGGGGAACTATTAAATAGTTCTCTCATGAGACACGGAGGTGTCAACCAGAGAGTAAGCACTCTGGTCACGGCGCAATCACGCCTACGTGATAGACACGGAGAAGTGGAATACCACTCAAGAGGAGACGGCTACTCTAAGCGTGCTGAGTGATGCAGCACGCATAAGCCGAAGGGCACACAAGGTCCTTCCGCGTGCTGTGTAGCCACGCGAGGAATTGAGTCAGACTGGGGACTGACTTCATAGTGAGCGCATCGCTTAGCGTCGATGCGTGTTTCTTTAGCCGAGTAGATAGAGTAGAAGTAGGGTTAGGAAAACGACTAGTGATAGGCAATTCTGTGTTTTTCTTGTGTGATGTATTAGCGACCGTTTTTGTGCATTGATGTAGTGTAAAGAGCCAGTGGCAATAAAATGTGTAATCCATGCCTCTCGTACGACTTACAATCTTTTGTGTGGTGCGAGAGAAGTTTATCCCGTAATGCCTGAAGCATCGCTTGATGACAGGCAAGGATAAAAGTGGTGTCAGAAGTGGGATCTGAACCCACGCCCACAATAGTGATGCAGCACGCATAAGCCGAAGGGCACACAAGGTCCTTCCGCGTGCTGTGTAGCCACGCGAGGAATTGAGTCAGACTGGGGACTGACTTCATAGTGAGCGCATCGCTTAGCGTCGATGCGTGTTTCTTTAGCCGAGTAGATAGAGTAGAAGTAAGGTTAGGAAAACGACTAGTGATAGGCAATTCTGTGTTTTTCTTGTGTGATGTATTAGCGACCGTTTTTGTGCATTGATGTAGTGTAAAGAGCCAGTGGCAATAAAATGTGTAATCCATGCCTCTCGTACGACTTACAATCTTTTGTGTGGTGCGAGAGAAGTTTATCCCGTAATGCCTGAAGCATCGCTTGATGACAAGAGGAAATAGTTTATTGGGACCAAAAATATAGTGTAAGCAGTAATGAGGTAGCTACCACAAGAGAACCTAAATTAGAGAGTATAGCTGAGGTAGAAGAGGCACTTGAAGTAGACACAGGAACTCAGGACAAGGATAGTACAGCTGAGCAGATGAGAATGGATCCCAAATATAGTGCTAGTGGCTCCCAGAGACAAGATACTACTCTGAACAAATGTTCCCAAGGGTGTAGGAGAGTAGAACATAGGCAGTCAAAGAAAGGTAGATGGTGCTTCGAGAGGAAGAACAATGTTCTCACTCGCAGGTTTTCAGATAGTGGAACTGCACGTGGGCAAGAAGCAGTACCTTTAGCACACAGAGACCGATATACTAGAACAGCTCAGGATAGTGCATGTGCAGGGCACATAGGCATAAGGCGTATGCAGCAGAAAGCAAGGTGCCAGATACATGGGCCGAGATTGAATAAAGAGTTCAGACTAAACAGAGACTCAAGTGTAACGGTGCAATATGCAGATAGGAAAGTTGAGTCAGGTCAAAGGAGTGTTCGCGACATTACTGACCCAGGGCTAGGGATAGCAAACAGATGTTGTAATTGTAGAGGTACCATGAGTCATGGGTACATGAAAGGTAGACACAGCATCGACAGGAATCAGAGGTGGGTTGATGCAATCGGTACACAAATAGTATTGTGGGGTCGTGAAGCAGTAAGAGACCTGTGGGTACATAAGTATAATGCTTTTTTATGATGTATTATTATTATTATGTGATATAGTAGTTCATGCATTGATACACAAGATAGAAAGTTGTTGTATTTATGTGTGGGGAATATGGGAGTGTACTATGAGCATTTGATGTACTATGTAGGGTGATAGCTGGAGTAAGGTGCAGCCATACTTAGGGCTACCCAGGCTATATGTCTGGGTCACATGTTTAGTAAGTTTTAGTCTCCCAATATTTGAAAACGAAGTTTTCTTTTAAGAGGGGGGTGATGACATAAGCCTGGGTCATTGACATTGAGTTGAGTGACCGGGCATGAGGAAGAATGGAGATGAGAGGGGGAGACAGTAAAGTGACTGACCTGGCTATGAGAAAACAGCCAGTCCTAAGAAATAAAATAATGGGAAGGGTGAGCGTGGACCCCAGGGGATGGGAGAAGGACAGGTTAGCTTTGTGTGAAGTCAAGGGACTTCAGGGAGTTGATGTGTAGATGCCGAACTGATCGGTAGTCTAAGGAGAAGCGGAGTTAGAGATCTCCGTGTTGTGTTGTTCTCCGAGTTATGAAGACAGGCCTGAACTAGAGTGGGTTCTATAGGGAGTGAGGGCCTAAAACCCAGAGTGGGTTATATAGTTGAGCAGTGGCTCCGACCCAATGTGTGGGTTGTATTGTAGGATTTCCAGCCGTGGATAGTAGCTGGATTACCTGTCTTGTGGATTGAGATTAGAAGCAGGCCGTGAGAAGGCATTGATGTGTGCTGGTTAAATTGTGAGGAGGATATTTATATTCTATGGATTACATTGTTTCTGGATATATATATATATATATATATATGTTCCGTCTGTTCGTCTTATTTCTGGAATAAATGATTATGTGCACCAACTCAATCTTGTTTCATGACTGGTGAAGGTGCACTTCTGGGGTGAGTTGGATTAAGAGACAGTTAGATATCTCAATTGACACACCATGAACATCGTTACCTAGACAACGACCATCACACGACAATATCAAGCAAAGATCATCAAGAACATTGATATTATCATCAAGAACGACGTGTGACAATCATGCTATTTTATTAATGCAGGCTGTCAAAAGTATCTACCACAGCTCCGTTACCAGTGCAGGCATTGATTCCATGCCATTCTCTGAAATATATTCTACAAACAGAGGAGCAGCTGGAAGCAGCATGAGTGAGACCGAGACTATGGATAAAAGGCCCAGTCTAACCAAATGGTGTTCAATAATTTGAGGTAAGGAAGTCAGATAAAATAAAACGACGACTACAAATGTCAGAGCATTATGTGTTGCGTGTTTCATAATTCTTAATATTTCCGTATATTTTTGTTCATGATCATTTAAAAGGTTATTTAGGTTTTGAGTCTTCCATACTCAAATTGGGGCAACAGAGTGGCTAGCACAAGCGGTAGTGAACGGAGTTGGCTATCTCACCTCATAACGTAATAAGCTGAATACAGTAAAGTTCTGTCGCTTTTGCATCTGCAGTAAATGTCAGGGGATCACATTTACTTGTGCTAATGAGTCCAATCATGAGTCCCCTATGTGGGTCACAGACTTTTTAAAATATACAACTTCCAGAGAGTTAATAATTTCAGTAGTTATGATATAAGAAAGGAAGTTGTGCGTATGTGAATTACAAGTACCCCAGAAGTTGGAGTGGATTCGCCTGATGGCGGGGGACACTAGTAATAGGGAAAGCTGGCCCACACGCAGACATTAGTACAGTGTTCAATATGCCAGAGCTTAGACCGAGTGAACGGGAACACACAAACAACAACAAAGAAAAATTTAAAAAAAAATAATCAGCCGATAAAAACAATGCTTGGCATTTTGATCTGTTATTAAAGCAAGTAAACCTGTTCTGTCTTTCTGTCCTACGCTTTGCACCATGTATGATCAGGTGTCGTACGAATGGGCAGGCTACAGCTGCAGAGAAGAAGTGGAGAGGCATAGAAGAATAACATACACACATGCAACCATTCTAGGGAACCTAAAATTCTTAAAATCTTAAAAGTCGAGAGAATCGACTTCATTGCCCCGAGTTTTATCCCATATGGCTCGGTCTCTTTCCGCAGGACATCCTGCCGAAAGCATCGCACAAAGCACGAATTTTGTAGCTCCGGCGACGACCCCCTTGAGTCTCCGAGAAAAATGCACTCGAGAACCCACAACCTTCGGAGCACGGGCGTCATGACTCGCCATTTCTCTCGATCACCAGAGTCGTGGATCAGCTCAGTGTTCCTGTCTCGTCCATGCCATGTATTTTCCTCTCGGTCTTCCTCTTGGTCTGTTCCCTTCGATCTCGCCAGTTGTCACTAAGTTCTCCAATCCATTTCTTCTCATAACATGTCGAAAAAACTTTGATTGTCTACGTCTAATTTCTCTAATCAGTTTACGATTTTCATTTGTCTCCTGTAGGACTTGGTCATTGATTTTTCTCTCTGTCCATGGTATTCTTTGCATTCTCTTTGCATCTCTTTGCATTATGATTCGCCTAAAGAACTCGATTATAACATTTATATTCAACGGCATTTATTACCGGCTAAGGTTCTGAAATAGTTGAAGAGAGTAATATGTCCCTATGTTATAACATGGCAATATACTTTCACACGCCCACATGGAGAGTGTTTGTAGTAAAATTTGCGTTTCTTTCTGCGTATTTTTTTCCAGATGCAAATGTGCCACCGCATAGCTAAGGGGTTGCCACGGGAACAGTGATTACAAAGAGGATGTGGTATAACTGTTTACAGATCGTAGGTTAGCAATTACTTGTTTGTTTCTAAAATTGTCTAAAGAAGTGTGTGTCTAGAACAATAAGATAATATTTTGTGTTAGATGTAACCATCTATTCATCCATCATGTGCCATGTCGATAAGCGTGGGCGGTCATGTTTTGCCATCTTACTCGACCACCAGAGTCGTGGATGTATAACTTTATTTATATCGACACTATTTATATGTGTTTTTACATGAATTGATTTGACGTCGCCATAAACTGAATTACTGGCACTGTTTGGTCAAGTCTGTGGCCCAGTGCATTCCATTATTATTTAGGCCTGTCTTCCTTAGTCTAAGCGTCCCTATTCTAGCTACAGGACAGCGGGTTTATGTCGATAGGTTTGGTTCCTGACCCCATACATAGCCTGTTTGTGAGAACACGCCAAAAGTTACACTATCACTCGGGATCATTAAGAGGTTGGGAAAAGGTTGATGGGAGGGGGAAAACCCACATATAAGCTTCTCTGTCACTACAATGTGAACTTTTAGGAAATACACTGCCTGTTATCTTTCTTTTGTTTTGGTTGTTACTACATTAGTGACATTTTAAGCAAAACCTTTTGTTAGTATTTCATAACCTGAAGTACATACTTCTTCGCCTGCCTGCGTGGGCATGTTATAAGAATAAACCCGAAGTGGTTCAGTGCTGTGGGTATGGTCATGTTCCATCATCATCATCAAGTGTCGTGCCGGCTGGCGTAGGCGTTCATGGCTCTCTGCAGATCTCGGTCTCTGGTGTTCTGGATCAATTCTGCTGATGATATTCCTCCATGCCACCGTCTCAACCCGTCCAGCATCATTTCTCTTGGTCTGCCTCTGCCTCTCTTCCCCTCGATCTTTCCAGTTGTCACGATGTTCTCCAATGCCTCTCTTCTCATCACATGACCAAAGAAAGCTGTTTGTCTCTTTCTTATTGTTGTATATAGTGTTCTAGTTTCATTAGCCTATTTCAGTCAGTCGTTGTTAGTTACTCTGGCAGTCCAAGGAATTCGCAACATTCGTCTTAAAAACCACATCTCTGTTGCTTCTAGGTTCTTATTAATTTGTTCATTTACATTCCAAGATTCTCTGCCATAAAGCAAAACAGGTTCTATGTAGCATTTTAGCACTCTCTTTCTTACATTTATTGATAGCAACTTATTGCATTAGATACTCTTCATTTTCTGAAATGCGGCTTTTGCCTGCCCTATTCTGCTCTTAATCTCTGTTGTACATCTTCCATCTGATGTTATAAGTGCCCCTAGGTATTTAAAATTATCCACTTGGTTGAGAATTTCCTCTTCTATTTCTATGTCACATTTTGGTGTCCCCATTTTCTTTGATATCACCATTGTTACTGTTTTCTTGATATTCAAGGAGAGTCCTTTCTGTGCACTATCTGATACTACAATGTCCAATAATTGTTGTAGGTCTGTTGCATTATCCGCCACCAATACTGTGTCATCAGAATAGCCTATGTTGTTTATATTATAACCTCCGATTAGTATTCCTGGCTTCTCTTTGATCTCTTTCATTATTACTTAGCTATATAGGGAGAAGAGATCGGGTGACAAGACACACCCCTGTCGTACTCCTAGCTTTATCTGTTCGTAACTACCCTCTTTATTTCCCATTTTAATTGCTGCTACTTGGTTCCAGTATATATACTTTATTATTCTTAAATCTTTCCCATCAATGTTGATATCTTCCAACATTTTAATCAGCTCATCATGTTTTACTTTGTCAAATGCCTTAGTATAATCATTGAAGCATAAATATATGTCTCTCTGTTTCTCTATTGACCTTTCTATTAGTGTTCGTAATATGATACATATTACGACACTAATAGAAAGGGTCAATAGAGAAACAGAGAGACATATATTTATGCTTCAATGATTACTAAGGCATTGACAAGTAAAACATGATGAGCTGATTAAAATGTTGGAAGATATCAACATTGATGGGAAAGATTTAAGAATAATAAGTATATATACTGGAACCAAGTAGCCGCAATTAAAATGGGAAAATAAAGAGGGTAGTTACGAACAGATAAAGCTAGGAGTACGACAGGTGGTGTGTCTTGTCACCCGATCTCTCTCCCTATATAGCTAAGTAATAATGAAAGAGATCAAAGAGAAGCCAGGAATACTAATCGGAGGTTATAATATAAACAACATAGGCTATTCTGATGACACAGTATTGGTGGCGGATAATGCAACAGACCTACAACAATTATTGGACATTGTAGTATCAGATAGTGCACAGAAAGGACTCTCCCTGAATATCAGAAAACAGTAACAATGGTGATATCAAAGAAAATGGGGACACCAAAATGTGACATAGAAATAGAAGAGGAAATTCTCAACCAAGTGGATAATTTTAAATACCTAGGGGCCTTATAACAATCAGATGGAAGATGTACAACAGAGATTAAGAGCAGAATAGGGCAGGCAAAAGCCGCATTTCAGAAAATGAAGAGTATCTTAATGCAATAAGTTTGCTATCAATAAATGTAAGAAAGAGAGTGCTAAAATGCTACATAGAACCTGTTTTGCTTTATGGCAGAGAATCTTGGAATGTAAATGAACAAATTAGAAGAACCTAGAAGCAACAGAGATGTGGTTTTTAAGACGAATGTTGCGAATTCCTTGGACTGCCAAGAGTAACTAACAACGACTGACTGAAAGAGGCTAATGAAACTAGCACACTATATACAACAATAAGAAAGAGACAAACAGCTTTCTTTGGTCATGTGATGAGAAGAGAGGCATTGGAGAACATCGTGACAACTGGAAAGATCGAGGGGAAGAGAGGCAGAGGCAGACCAAGAGAAATGATGCTGGACGGGTTGAGACGGTGGGCATGGAGGAATATCATCAGCAGATTGATCCAGAACACCAGAGACCGAGATCTGCAGAGAGCCATGAACGCCTACGCCAGCCGGCACGAGCACTTGATGATGATGATGGAACATGACCATACCCACAGCACTGAACACTTCGGGTTTATTCTTATAACATGCCCACGCAGGCAGGCGAAGAAGTATGTACTTCAGGTTATGAAATACTAACAAAAGGTTTTGCTTAAAAGTCACTAATGTAGTAACAACCAAAACAAAAGAAAGATAAACAGGCAGTGTATTTCCTAAAAGTTCACATTGTAGTGACAGAGAAGCTTATATGTGGGTTTTCCCCCTCCATCAACCTTTCCCAACCTCTTAATGATCCCGAGTGATAGTGTAAACTTTGGCGTGTTCTCACAAACAGGCTATGTATGGGGTCAGGAACCAAACCTATCGACATAAACCGGCTGTCCTGTAGCTAGAATAGGACGCTTAGGACTAAGGAGGACAGGCCTAAATAATAATGGAATGCACTGGGCCACAGACTTGACCAAACAGTGCCAGTAATTCAGTTTATGGCGACGTCAAATCAATTCATGTAAAAACACATATAAATAGTGTCGATATAAATAAAGTTATACATCCACGACTCTGGTGGTCGAGTAAGATGGCAAAACATGACCGCCCACGCTTATCGACATGGCACATGATGGATGAATAGATGGTTACATCTAACACAAAAATATTATCTTATTGTTCTAGACACACACTTCTTTAGACAATTTTAGAAACAAACAAGTAATTGCTAACCTACGATCTGTAAACAGTTATACCACATCCTCTTTGTAATCACTGTTCCGTGGCAACCCTTAGCTATGCGGTGGCACATTTGCATCATGGAAAAAAATACGCAGAAAGAAACGCAAATTTTACTACAAACACTCTCCATGTGGGCGTGTGAAAGTATATTGCCATGTTATAACATAGGACATATTACTCTCTTCAACTATTTCAGACCTTAGCCGGTAATAAATGCCGTTGAATATAAATGTTATAATCGAGTTCTTTAGGCGAATCATAATGCAAAGAGAATGCAAAGAGAATGCAAAGAATACCATGGACAGAGAGAAAAATCAATGACCAAGTCCTACAGGAGACAAATGAAAATCGTAAACTGATTAGAGAAATTAGACGTAGACAATCAAAGTTTTTTCGACATGTTATGAGAAGAAATGGATTGGAGAACTTAGTGACAACTGGCGAGATCGAAGGGAACAGACCAAGAGGAAGACCGAGAGGAAAATACATGGCATGGACGAGACAGGAACACTGAGCTGATCCACGACTCTGGTGATCGAGAGAAATGGCGAGTCATGACGCCCGTGCTCCGAAGGTTGTGGGTTCTCGAGTGCATTTTTCTCGGAGACTCAAGGGGGTCGTCGCCGGAGCTACAAAATTCGTGCTTTGTGCGATGCTTTCGGCAGGATGTCCTGCGGAAAGAGACCGAGCCATATGGGATAAAACTCGGGGCAATGAAGTCGATTCTCTCGACTTTTAAGATTTTAAGAATTTTAGGTTCCCTAGAATGGTTGCATGTGTGTATGTTATTCTTCTATGCCTCTCCACTTCTTCTCTGCAGCTGTAGCCTGCCCATTCGTACGACACCTGATCATACATGGTGCAAAGCGTAGGACAGAAAGACAGAACAGGTTTACTTGCTTTAATAACAGATCAAAATGCCAAGCATTGTTTTTATCGGCTGATTATTTTTTTTTAAATTTTTCTTTGTTGTTGTTTGTGTGTTCCCGTTCACTCGGTCTAAGCTCTGGCATATTGAACACTGTACTAATGTCTGCGTGTGGGCCAGCTTTCCCTATTACTAGTGTCCCCCGCCATCAGGCGAATCCACTCCAACTTCTGGGGTACTTGTAATTCACATACGCACAACTTCCTTTCTTATATCATAACTACTGAAATTATTACTCTCTGGAAGTTGTATATTTTAAAAAGTCTGTGACCCACATAGGGGACTCATGATTGACTCATTAGCACAAGTAAATGTGATCCCCTGACATTTACTGCAGATGCAAAAGCGACAGAACTTTACTGTATTCAGCTTATTACGTTATGAGTGAGATAGCCAACTCCGTTCACTACCGCTTGTGCTAGCCACTCTGTTGCCCAATTTGAGTATGGAAGACTCAAAACCTAAATAACCTTTTAAATGATCATGAACAAAAATATACGGAAATATTAAGAATTATGAAACACGCAACACATAATGCTCTGACATTTGTAGTCGTCGTTTTATTTTATCTGACTTCCTTACCTCAAATTATTGAACACCATTTGGTTAGACTGGGCCTTTTATCCATAGTCTCGGTCTCACTCATGCTGCTTCCAGCTGCTCCTCTGTTTGTAGAATATATTTCAGAGAATGGCATGGAATCAATGCCTGCACTGGTAACGGAGCTGTGGTAGATACTTTTGACAGCCTGCATTAATAAAATAGCATGATTGTCACACGTCGTTCTTGATGATAATATCAATGTTCTTGAATGATCTTTGCTTGATATTGTCCGTGTGATGGTCGTTGTCTAGGTAACGATGTTCATGGTGTGTCAATTGAGATATCTAACTGTCTCTTAATCCAACTCACCCCAGAAGTGCACCTTCACCAGTCATGAAACAAGATTGCAGTTGGTGCACATACTCATTTATTCCAGAAATAAGACGAGACAGACGGAACATATATATATATATATATATATATATCCAGAAACAATGTTAATCCATAGAATATAAATATCCTCCTCACAATTTAACCACACACATCAATCCCTTCTCACGGCTGTTTCAAATCTCAATCCACAAGACAGGTAATCCAGCTACTATCCACGGCTGGAAATCCTACAATACAACCCACACATTGGGTCGGAGCCACTGCTCAACTATATAAACCCACTCTGGTTTAGGCCCTCACTCCCTATAGAACCCACTCTAGTTCAGGCCTGTCTTATAACTCGGAGAACAACACAACACGGAGATCTCTAACTACCGCTCTCCTTAGACTACCGATCAGTTCGGCATCTACACATCAACTCCCTGAAGTCCCTTGACTTCACACAAAGCAAACCTGTCCTTCTCCCATCCCCTGGGGTCCACGCTCACCCTTCCCATTATTTTATTTCTTAGGACTGGCTGTTTTCTCATAGCCGGGTCATCACTTTACTGTCCCCCCCCTCTCATCTCCATTCTTCCTCATGCCCGGTCACTCAACTCAATGTCAATGACCCAGGCTTATGTCATCACCCCCCCCTTAAAAAAAACTTCGTTTTCAAATATTGGGGGACTAAAACTTACTAAACATGTGACCCAGACATATAGCCTGGGTAGCCCTAAGTATGGCTGCACCTTACTCCAGCTATCACCCTACATAGTACATCAAATGCTCATAGTACACTCCCATATTCCCCACACATAAATACAACAACTTTCTATCTTGTGTATCAATGCATGAACTACTATATCACATAATAATAATAAACATCATAAAAAAGCATTATACTTATGTACCCACAGGTCTCTTACTGCTTCACGACCCCACAATACTATTTTGTACCGATTGCATCAACCCCCCTCTGATTCCTGTCGATGCTGTGTCTACCTTTCATGTACCCATGACTCATGGTACCTCTACAATTACAACATCTGTTTGCTATCCCTACCCTGGGTCATTAATGTCGCGAACACTCCTTTTACCTGACTCAACTTTTCCCATCTGCATATTGCACCGTTACACTTGAGTCTCTGTTTAGTCTGAACTCTTTATTCAATCTCGGCCCATGTATCTGGCACCTTGCTTTCTGCTGCATACGCCTTATGCCTATGTGCCCTGCACATGCACTATCCTGAGCTGTTCTAGTATATCGGTCTCTGTGTGCTAAAGGTACTGCTTCTTGCCCACGTGCAGTTCCACTATCTGAAAACCTGCGAGTGAGAACATTGTTCTTCCTCTCGAAGCACCATCTACCTTTCTTTGACTGCCTATGTTCTACTCTCCTAACCCTTGGGAACATTTGGGTTTAGAGTAGTATCTTTTTCTCTGGGGGCCACTAGCACTATATTTGGGATCCATTCTCATCTGCTCAGCTGTACTATCCTTGTCCTGAGTTCCTGTGTCTACTTCAAGTGCCTCTTCTACCTCAGCTATACTCTCTAATTTAGGTTCTCTTGTGGTAGCTACCTCATTACTGCTTACACTATATTTTTTGGGCCCAATAAACTATTTCCTCTTGTCATCAAGCGATGCTTCAGGCATTACGGGATAAACTTCTCTCGCACCACACAAAAGATTGTAAGTCTACAGGGGCATGGATTACACTTTTATTGCCACTGGCTCTTTACCAAATAAATGCCAAAAAAACGGTCGCTAATACATCCACAAAAAAAACACAAAATTGCCTATCACTAGTCGTTTTTCCATTACTTCTACTTTTCTCTCGGCTAAAGAAACACGCATCGACGCAAGCGATGCGCTCACTATGAAGTCATCCCCAGTCTGACTCAATTCCTCCGGGGCTACACGCACGGGGAAGGACCTTTTTCCCTTCGGCTTATGCGTGCTGATCACTATTGTGGCGGGGGTTCAGTTTCCCTTCTGACACCACTTTTATCCTTGCCTGTCATCAAGCGATGCTTCAGGCATTAGGGGATAAACTTCTCTCGCACCACACAAAAGATTGAAAGTCGTACAAAGGGGCTGGTTTCACATTTTATTCCCACGGGCTCTTTACACTACATCAATCACAAAACGGTCGCTAATACATCACACAAAAAACACAAAATTTCCCTATCACTGTCGTTTTCCAAACCCCTACTTCTACTCTATCTACTCGGCTAAAAAACACGCATCGACCTAAGCGATGCGCTCACATGAAGTCAGTCCCCATCTGACTAAATTTCCCTCGCGGGGCTCACGCACGGGGAAGGACCTTGTGTGCCCTTGGGTTTATCTGCTGCATCACTCAGCACCTTAAGTAGCCGTCTCCTCTTGAGGGGTATTCCCTTCTCCGTGTCTACCCGTAGGCGTGATTGCGCCGTGACCAAGTCTTACTCTCTGGTTGACACCCCCGTGTCTCATGAAGAACTATTTAATAGTTCCCCTTCCTATCACCACCCGCCCTCATGTAGGGGCACTGAGTTACCTCTAATCTTTTTGGGGTAGACCACTTTTTCAGGGTGGTCTTCACTACTGTCTAAATGAGTCTTTGACACCTCTTCTGTAAATCTTTAACTCCTATAACATTTCCTATGATAAAATCAGCCACTGGTGAGCCCAAAAACACACGTGTCACTTTTCCCAGTGTATATGTTTTTTACTGTTATTATGGCTACTGGGTAGAACTCTACTGTGCCGTTAATGTTACGCATCTAATCTTTTTCCCTGTATAATCCGGGACTATTAAACTTCTCCTCACTCCGATAGACTACACCCGGGAATCCCTAATTGTTAACGCGGGTTTTCTTGACAAACCCCTGATGATCTTCAGATTTCCCTCCTTCATGTACTGCTGTCCTGCTTTAACTGTGTTCCCACATATTAGGACTGGCTGACTGTCTTTTTCAAAAAGAGGTTTGCACCCACTACAATTTTCATTGTTCAGCGTCTCAATTACTTGCGCTGCATTTGAGTGCTCTGTTTTTTTCATCCTACATTGATGGCTGATTCCCCTTATTTCCACATTTTAAACAAGTAACTCCCTTTTAGTGTTTTCGTTGGTCCATCTGATGGTTGTGCATCACCTTGCTCCTTGTGTCTCCAGCTCCCCCAATTACAACATCCGGCATATTTTGACGTCTCTGGGAAATTCCCTCTTCTATATGGGTACCGCCTACTCTACCAACAATGTTTCCTCGGAAACCATTTCTTTAAGTTCTTGCTGCTCACCTTTCTGTGCTGATCCACACTTTTTGCCCTTGGTCTGATGACTGGATTTTGGTCCTTTTAGTGTACGCTGCACAGACTATTTCCTCACTCATTTGTTTTCCAATAGATACTTGGATGTGCAGTCATGTAGTTTTTCCCTAAATGAGACATTTTCTATGTCCTTTGGCTTACGCTCCTCAAAGAACGCCACTAAATTGAAATTTCATGCAGTACTAACCCTTTTCTCTTAACATTAAATCTACTAATTTATTAAAATCTTTCCCTACTTCTGCGAGCTCCATCCATTTGTTTAAAAGTGTTCTTTACTGTGTTAAAAAAGTCTGTGAAATCTTGATTTTCTCTGGCACTAACTGTCTAAACTTTTTTCTATATCCATGCTCAGTGAGTTTGGGAAATTTGTCAGCAAAAGTTGACGTAAGATTGTGTTTTTTTCCCTTTTTTCTACCGGGAAATTTAAAAATGGGTCTAGGGCCTTACCCGTAAGATACTCGCCCAGTCTAATAGCATACTCGCCTTCTGGGGTGCCTAATACTTTCCGATGCTTCAAATCTCGACAAATAGGATTCCCAAATTGTCTGGTCCGTAAGTATGGCAGTTTTAAACTCGTGCGACTGCGAAAGCCTTTTGCCCCCTT
>JACEFZ010021685.1:0-12708 GCA_014155875.1 Cepaea nemoralis
CCGAATCAACGTACTGCCCATTCTTTGGGTCTGACCTCCGTCATCTTCACACCCGCAGGCTTCCCATACTCTGACAACCCAGAAGACCCA
Organism: Cepaea nemoralis; assembly: GCA_014155875.1. Classification (NCBI taxonomy): domain Eukaryota; kingdom Metazoa; phylum Mollusca; class Gastropoda; order Stylommatophora; family Helicidae; genus Cepaea; species Cepaea nemoralis. Next base: position 91 of record JACEFZ010021685.1, read on the forward strand.
TCCCCTCAGAGGGCCGTTTTTGTGGTACGTAAAGATTGCACCGTGCCTGAGAACTCAGCTGTTGTTCACCACAGTCAAGGTTGGCTACAATGGATCTCCAACACTGCCTGTCTTTCGCCTTGAGTGTACATTCTGTCAGACTGCTGTTCATCCTTCTCATGATATTGTCTTCCTACTTAATGAAATACAACATATTCTTCTGTATATGCACATCCCCAAGGCCTGTATTCGACTTTCTAATTGCTTGTCGAGGCTTCTGTATATGCATATTCCAGGGAACTCTATTCAACTTTCTAATTGCTTGTTCATTATCCAGGCTTATTGCAGCTGTTGTTATATATCTGTGTAAAGTCCCATAACAAGTACCCAGTATGGACCTGTAAAGAGTTAAGGCCCACATCTTGTAGACCTTGATGCATGCTGGAGGATTAGGTGGCCAGTCTTGCTCTCACATAGCCAGTCAGTGAGCTCAGGTATTGAACCTTCATGCGACTTCACTCCTGCCAATATATCAGCATAATCCCCTCATGATTACACCAATCCGTCCACTGTTTGTACATGAACTTGTGTGAAATGTTCAAGGTCAAACTATGCCATATACCTGGGTAGTACTAGATCCTCACATGTATTATATCAACATCATCATTCTCTACATGTGGCAAGCCCTTTGCTGCACATGGCTGGAATCATTGGCTGAATACTCTCTTCTGGACCAGTTCCTGGGTCTCATTCATGTTCATACCTAGAGTTGAGTTGAGACATCACAGCACCCAGGACATTGCCATATCTGCTCCTGCTGCCTCATCTTCAACAGACAGTGAAGAGTCCCAATGCTAATGGTACCATTAGCAGTCTGATTATGTGTTTGTCTACCCTTTCCTTGGAGTCCTGAGTGTTGGCCAGATCCTCTGATCGCTCCCTGCAGCACCATTCTCTCCAGGCTGTGGTGATCTATCTGTTCATCTGCTCTATACACACAATTACAAAGGTCCCCGAGCATGTCTGTCTCATCATGCAGCAATACCTCACTCAGCGGTGCAGACCCTGCCAGTACGTTTTTATACCAAGGTTGCCATTAATGTCCATTGGAGCATTTGTTGGCACCTGCCTTGTCTGTCTGAAACCATGTCTTCCATACTGTTTGTGTCCAGACTTCTCCATGGTCAAGCCACCCGATGCTCACTCCATAGGCTGTGGGATGTGTGTGTGGGGGGGGGGGGGGGGGGGGTGTCGTGGATTTCCTTTATAGTGTCATCCCTGGAGTGAGGGGAATCAACACCCACATTATTTTTAACCCCATATCATTATTCTTGAGAATCCACCAGATTCCGTCCACAACACTCCTTCAGCCAATGGATACCTCTTTTTCTCTCTCTCTCTCACCCCTGGATCATGCCCCCTCTCACACTTTCCCTAGACAAACAACTCTAGCTTCTAAAATTAATATCACATTAATTTAATGGAGAAAAGTGTATGTATGTGAGAAGTGTATGTGTAGAATGTATGTCGTATACTCTAGTGTGTCTGCAGAATCAGACCGAACAGCTCAGGAGCCAGGTCCTATCATCCCGGTAAGGACTACACAACATCATCAGAGTCAGCACAAAATGACCTCACCAAACGATGTGTCCCTCCTGATAGATGTTGACTATCTCCAGTAGCTTTTGATAACCATGATACCTGATCACCAATCTCAGATATAGTTCGGTACTGATCCCAAATTGATCATACACAATGTTCCCTAAATGTCCTTAGAGTCGGAGACTTCACAATCCCTGCACCGTGAAAACATGGAACACTGTCACTTGAAATAACATTATTTCCTTCTAAAAAATGTCCTAAAGTTTTCACCCTTCCACAGTTATTGTACATAGTCTCATCGGAATATACTAATTTCATAAATGCTCCCTATTGTTCTTTTCCCATGTGATGTGGAAAAACAAATACTATTGTTCTGTTCACATGTGAGGTGGAAAACAACTACTATTGTTCTGTTCACGTGTGGTGTGAAAACACAATCATTATCGTTCTGTTCACATGTGGTGTGAAACAACAATCACTATCGTTAAGAAGTCATCCTGTCGGATACTTATATATATCGGCTCAACAGAGCCCTGTTTCTTCAGACCCTTTCTATTATAGGCCCAGTGCAAAGGCCACTGAATACATCTTCCTGCACTAGTTTATCCATGATCTGAATTTTGTGATGTTTCAATTGGTTTTCTTGATAACCTGAGGGAATCTGTGAAAGAGAGAGAACAAACACCTGGTGAGAGCAACCGAACACTGATCCTTATTAGATGAGTGTAGGCCGATGGCCTCACTCAGTTATATACAGTGAACCAAACTCTGCCATGGGACAGAGGAGCTCATCACATCGGTCCGAATCAGGGTAAGACAAGGAAAGACCAAATGTAAAGTGCAGAACCCCAGTAGACCCCCACTGGAAGATCCCACCATTGGACATTTCCCCTATCCCCCAACCATCCTCAATCCTTCTAAATATCATCCCACTTCACTATTTCCAACCAGCTGAGCTAATTGATGTCTCACATTAGTGAATTTTAACAAGGCGACTTCCTACTGTCGCCGACACTCCTTGAATACCTAACCACAAGGCAACAACACTATGTTAAAGTCCTACACTCTATTTATCACTAGACTGTTCTACATTATTTACATCTAAAGGCTATCTCTAAATACCTTATGAAATCCTAGCTCAATTCTGAATCAAATCTACACTTTGCCTTGAAAGACATATGTTTCTCAACATTAATTGATACCGAACACACAAGATTCTTTTCAATATTAGAACCGAGCCAGCTAACACGTCAGTCTAGTTAAATCACATTCTTCACACTGGCGGCACAAGTTTGTTTTCATACAGCCTGGGATTGTTCTAGTGACGTCATTCGATGTCAGCAACAGGTGTCCCCAGGGGCAGACAACCCGTCCCTAACTTCACAAGAAGAGTTGTCTCTCTTCTTACAACTAACGCACCCATCTTTCCTTTCAACTTGCGATTCAGCAAAACAACAGGCCGACATATTTTCCCATTTCCTAGGGAATTCTCAAAGACTGGCGGTTTCCTTTGATCCGCCGTGAGTGTGTCCCCACTAGTAACAAACATTTGCAGCTGTGAATACAATTGTCTCTGTTATTTTATCATCTTATCGTTCATTACAGTGGTTCCGTGACAGGGAGGTGCAAGCATAATTAGTACTCTTTCCTGTATCAAGTCTAGGATTATGCTGAGAGAGACATGCCTATCAGTCACTAGCCACATGAGAACAGGTCCAGTCTCCATTTCTATCGGGACGATGCCTTGGAATTGTATAGAAGAACAAATAGACCATCACAGCCTGGAGAGAATGATGCTGCAGGGAGTGACTAGAGGATCTGGCTGAGGGAAGATCAGATGGACACATGATCAGATTGCTACTGGTACCATTAATATTGGGATTCTTGGCTGGTTGTAGATGAGGACGGAACATGTATGGGAATGCTCCAAGTGCTGTAATGTCAGCTCTTGACTCAGCTCAACTCATTTATCTCATCATGTAACAAGTCAACAGAGCACAGCACATCAGAGGACAGAATCCACAACTAGTGAGTGTACTGTCAGAGCAATTGACCTACATGCCTTATAATATCTGCTGATTGAGACTAAGCACCCATAAGTTTTACCAGAGTGCAGTGACATCCCTTATACTATTAACTAACATGTTCTGCAGCTTCTTTGTTTGCCATTAACACAATTTTTCTCTATCATCCTCTTCAGCACTTTGACCGCAGGTTCTACTCCCACCAGGGCCTCATGGTCAAGAAGGATGCCTACATCTGGTACAAACCCTTTGACCGTAACAGTGGAACGATGCTGGAAATTTACGCCCCAGAAGTTTTTGCCAAGGGAAGAAGAGCTACTTGCGATGGAGTCTACTGCGGGCGGCCATATTTGTACCCGATTCTGAGACATACTGATGTCAGGTAGTCTTATGTTTTGTTCGCTTTGAAAATACAGCAGCTGCATTTAATTTCTGTGATCAATGTTTGCTATGCATGGTGCATAGCATCCATTATAGTGCATAGATGTCCACTTTCTAGTCCGGTGCCACTTAGGCCAACATCTTCCTATTTTGACACTTGAGTTTTCTTTTCTGGAATCCTCCTCCCATAGGCAGATAGCCATCCCGGACTTATGGGCTCTGCCTGCGCACATTTTCTATCAGGCTTTCTTGCCCTAGCCTTTGTTCTTACAGGAACTTCCATAAGGCAGTGGTGGTTTAGCATTCAGTGTCTCCTTCACATAGATGGATTTCCTCCATTTAACAAGATCTGAACATGGAGAAAACTGGCTTGCAAACTGTCATGTCTTGGAAACTCAATTACTTTAGCCATTCAGACCTAACAGTGGGTTAGAAAGAACAGTGATGGAAGTCCTGGTTCTGTAAGATGAAAGAGAGCCTGACCACCATGATAAACGACAGAGGACATTAGAGATACCCTTGTGTGGGGCCGAGGAACTGGTGAGGGATGGAGTCTTGTTGGTGGGTTGTTTAGTTTAGTCGACGGATCAACATCACAGGCACACGTGTGTAACCCATAAGTACTCCGTTTTACTCCTAACTCAAGCCTGAGTCTGAATAATCTCAGCTCAGTGCACAAACTCTGTAACACTGGCGAGCATCCTGAAATATGTTGTGTAGATTTTTAACTCAAAATTTTGCCTGAGTAGCGCTGTTAGTCTACTCTTTTTCAATTTCCAACTGCCAACAGATTTTTTACGTACGTGACAATACACACGGCCATCCAATTTCACCACCCAGAGACCAGGGGGAATTTTTTTTACTAGAAGTCCACGTGAAAAAATCCCAGCCCTCATCGAGGCTTAAACCCGGGACCTTCTGCACTTGAAGCGGACACCATACCTTGAGAACACTCAGCCCTCTGATGGTTTGTAATGAGAATGATGATTTTGAAGGGCCTACTACATGATACAGATGTCCACTGACATGCCATAGGATAGGGTAGGACACACTTGAAAAAAACTAGCTAAAAGCATAACATGAAAGTCCTTCCTCAGTTCTGGCACTGGGTAGGACACAAATGAGAAAACTAGCTAAAAGCACAACATGAAAGTCCTCCCTCACTTCTGGCACTGGGTAGGACACACATGAGAAAACTAGCTAAAAGCATAACATGAAAGTCCTCCCTCAGAGTAGGACACACATGAAAAAAACTAGCTAAAAGCATAACATGAAAGTCCTTTCTCAGGAATCCACCAGTTAAAAGAAATCAGGGAAACCAAAAGTACATTGGGTAGTGAACTGAAGACAGAGAGAGTAATATGGGAAAGACATGGAGGGAACTGCAAGAGATAGCAAGGGACAGTGAGACTTGGTTTGAGATGGTTGTGAACCTGTGCTCTGTAGACAGATGGTAGACATCAGAAGAGGAACAACCAAACTTTTTTTTTCTCCAAAAAACAGAAAAACTGTATTTTCAAAGGGTTAAGAATTTGGCACACAGGCCCATCAAACATCCTGCCCTTCTTTTCTTTCTCTTTCATACATTATTTCATCCATACATCACTTATGAGGCTAACCAAGAACAACACCAACAAAATCAAGGCATATTGAGAAGGATATGATGTTAGAAGCATATTTACCATAATATGGTCAGTTTTATGCTGGCTGAACTTTCCTAGAGTCACCTCTAGTAGCCATTTTATGAGACTGGATCAATGCCTGCCATGAGATGGATACAAGAAACAGAGCAAGTGTGTAAAATGATGTCACTAAAACACACAGTTGAAAAATGAAGCGAACAACCGGGGCACGAGGGGGCGGAGTTAATGTGGTCACATGACTGCGCCCAGGGGACAAGCCGGAAAACGAGTGCTTGGCAGACAGAGCTGAGATGTGAAAGGGAAAGGTTGATTTGGAGAAGTTTGAAAGTGTCTTGCAATGTTTGAAGTCATCTAAGACGCAGTCGACAGTTAAAGAATGTTACTGTTATGAAAGTTTGTGATTGGAAAGCAACACATTGAAGCTGACACCTGACGATGGGCTGTAAACGCCGACCAGCGGTGGCGAGATAGCTGACACAGTTTTGAGAACACTTCGACCAGACATGGCGGGCAGAGACACGCTGTGACAAAGCCTTGTTGGTCACAACTTAGATGCGTGAGTAGAACTATTGAGCACGTAAGAAGTGAATTATACAATTAGACGATCTATAAGATGTATCAACTAGAGTTCCTAATGACGATTAGACTAACTATGCATTATATATTGGTAGTCAGTGGGTGTGCTGGTCATATGCAGAACGCTGAACGGCAGGAAGCCGGCGGTGTATGACAACCACGGTTGATAAATGTTCTACAATAAAAGTGACTGTGTTGTCTAAGGACGTAACGGACTTGTGAGTTGTGTACATAATAGATCTGTGATTCGTAAAGTGTTTATACGAGCCAGTAGAGATACTTCACCCTAGACCAATTCCAAGATGTCGGACATTTGGTGTGATGCCGTCCTCAGGCATGAATCCGTCACTTGGCACCCCAGTGCATCTTCCAGTTGAAAACGAAAGCAACTTGGCAAGTCATTATCATGTGACATGCCGGTTATGTGGGTGGTTATGGCTCGTCATCTGACATGATCACCTGGGCCTCGGATCAGCTCTGTGGTCTTGTCCTGATTATGTCATGTGACCAAGTCACCTGTGCAAATCCCCTCGGTGCCAAGGACCAAACCCATTGGGTTGGTAGGTATGTACACTAGCCATTGATGTTGTTTGTCCATCAAGAATGATGATGACCATTCATTTCATCCAGTGGGGTTGAAGGTGTGGGGCCGTGGGTTCTAAGATGGCTGATAAGGCCTATTTTGGCTAGAAATGTTCTTTGACAATGTGGGCAAAGAATGCTTGACGTCTCTGGAGGAGGATTTCCTGCAGTGGTTTTTCTGTCCTGCCTTTTCTTCACAGCTCTTGCAGTCCTGGTTGCCTCACATATGACTGCACCTTTGTGCAATGATGCACGCCACGAATTTCGGTCTCTGGCTGCAGCCTCCCAGGTGTCATGATGAATTCCAAAAGCATTCAGTGAAATTTTCAGAGTGTCTTTAAAACGTTTCCTCTGGCCACCTTGGGAGCGTTTACCACAACGCAGTTCGCTGTAGAAAATTCGTTTAGGGAGCCTGTGATCTGGCATGCGAGTCAAGTGACCAGCCCAGCGAATCTGATTCTTCATCAGTAGAGTGTGGATACTGGGCATGGATGCTCTTTCTAGGACTTCAGTGTCTGGAATCTTGTCTTGCCATTTAATCTTCAGTAGCTTCCTTAGGCAGACTGTGTGGAAGTGGTTTAATTTCCTAGCGTGTCGCTGATAAACAGTCCAGGTTTCACAAGCATATAGCAGTGTGGATAATACAACTGCTTTGTAGACTTTTAGCTTTGTTTGCAGGCTTATTCCAGTTCTGTCCCATACATTCTTGTACAGTCTGCCAAAGGCTGCACTGGCCTTGGAGATTCTTGCATTCACTTCGTCATCGATTGTGGCAGCTTGTGACACGGTGCTGCCAAGATAGGTGAATTTGTCCACAACACTTAGTCTATGATCATTCACTTTGATATTCGGCACAGTGTGATTATTCCCTGGAGCTGGCTGGTACATAACTACAGTCTTCTCCAAGTTGATATTGAGCCCAAAGTTGGCACAGGCATGTGAGAAAGCTGAAACATTATGTTGCATGTCCGCCTCTGAGTTGGCGTATAGAGCGCAATCATCAGCAAACAGGAGCTCTCTGACGGTGCCGCTGTTAATTTTGGTTTTAGCTTTCAGCCTTCTGAGATTGAATAACTTTCCATCCATACGGTAGTTGATGTCTATTCCAATGTCGTCGTTCTCGAAGGCATTCATCAACATGGCTGAAAACATGAGGCTGAACAGTGTTGGTGCCAGGACACATCCTTGCTTCACTCCATTGGTGACAGGAAAGGGTTCAGACAGTTCACCATTTTCCTGTACTCTTGCCTGCATGCCGTCATGAAATAGCCGCACTATTTGGACAAACTTTCGTGGACAGCCATATTTTGCCATAATCTTCCACAGTCCTTCTCTGCTGACTGTATCAAAAGCCTTGGTAAGGTCAATGAAAGTGGAGAACATTTCGCAGTTCTGTTCCTGACATTTCTCTTGCAGCTGCCTTGCAGCGAAAATCATGTCAACAGTTCCACGTTCTTTTCTGAAGCCACATTGACTCTCAGGAAGAAGACCTTGATCGAGATGGGCTGTGAGGCGATTGAGAAGAATTCTGGCGAGTATCTTCCCTGCAATTGAAAGCAAGGAGATGCCTCGGTGGTTGTCACAGGATTGGCGGTTTCCTTTACGTTTGTAAAGGTGGACTATTGACGCGTCCTTAAAATCTTGTGGCATGGTCTCGTTCATCCATATGTTTGTGAAGACTTGGTGAAGCTGCTCTGTTAGGACCGGCCCACCTGCCTTGTATATCTCTGCTGGGATGGAGTCAGGACCAGGTGCCTTGCCGCTGGAGAGTTGCTGGATGGCTTTGTTTATTTCCACTATGGTTGGCAGGTCATCAAGTGTCTCATTGGTGGGAACTTGAGGAAGGCAGTTGATGGTTTCATCATCGAAGAAGGAAGTTGCATTTAAGATTTTGCTGAAATGCTCTGCCCAGCGTTGGAGGATTTCTTTCTTATCAGTGACCAATGTTCCCCCGTCTGCACTGAGGAGGGGAACTATGCCTGGTGATGAAGGACCATAGACCGCTTTCAGTGAGTCGTAGAAGTTTTTCATATCATGTCTGTCAGCAAAGCCCTGAATTTCATCAGCTTTGCTGCTCAGCCAGGAGTCCCGCATGTGCCGAAGTTTCTGCTGCACTACTCTCTGAATGTTCTTGAAAGCATCTTTTTTAGATGTTGACTTTGGGTCATTCAAATGTGCCTTGAGGAGAAGATGTTTCTCGGCCAGCAATTGGTTGATGTCTTCGGAATTTTCATCAAACCAGTCTTTATGCTTTCGGGGGGCTGGCCCCAGGATTTCCATAGCAGTGTTGTAAATGGTGTCCTTTAGGGCTCTCCATTCTGTTTCTGTATCCTGTTTAGCTTCAGCATTGGGCTTGAGGCGGTCTTCCAGCATATTTTCAAACGACTGCTGCATTTTCTTGCTGTTTAGGCGGGTGACATTTAGCTTTGTGGTGGCCTGATGTGGATGTTCATTTTCGAGACAATGAGACGATGGTCTGTCCAACATTCGGCACCACACATGGATTTTGTCACTCGAACGTCTTGTCTGTCACTCCTCCTGACGATGACATAGTCAATGAGGTGCCAGTGTTTCGAGCGAGGGTGCATCCACGATGTCCTATTTCTCATAGGGAGACGGAAAATTGTGTTCGTAATCAGGAGATCATGTTCGGCACATGTCTGAAGGAGGCGGAGTCCATTGCTGTTACAATTTCCGACTCCATGCTTTCCAATAATGCCACTCCAAGAGGTGGTGTCCGTGCCTACTCTGGCATTGAAATCCCCAAGGAGTATAAGTTTGTCTCCTTTGGGAACAGATGTTAATACATTGTGCAGGTCCTCATAGAACTTGTTCTTGACATCATCTTCGTTTGTCATAGTTGGTGCGTAGACACTCACAATGGTTGCGTACTTCCTTCCATTCAGCAGAGGCAACTTCATGGTCATGAGCCTGTCGTTTATAGCCTTTGGAAATCCAGCTAATTTGCCGACCAGGGCCGACTTAATGGCAAATCCCACGCCGGATTGGCGTCTTTCCTCGCTTTTCCTTCCACTCCAGAAAAATGTGTAGCCGGCACCAATTTCACAGATTTGGCCTTCTTCTGCAAGTCGTGTCTCGCTCAAGGCTGCAATGTCGATGTTGTACCTGCCCAGCTCTCTCCCAATCAGTGCTGTTCGTCTCTCTGGACCCGACGCGCCGTCTCTGTCAAGTAGGGTGCGTACATTCCAAGTTCCAATTGTTAAGGGAATATGGTTTACTCTTTTAGCTTTGCTTGTTTTATCTTTCTTTGTATGTCGACCGCAGTTAGGGTACCCACCAACCGCGGCTAGCTGGTTAGGTAGTGATGAAGCAGACAATGTTTAGGGCACCTTTTCTAGCCCCTTCCTCATGCTATGGAGGTGAGCAGTGTGTTCCTATAGAGGGCTGCTCAGTCGCTCAGGGGGCTGCCGAATCCCACTGCTGCTCCGGTCAGTAGAAGACGACCATATGGCCTGAGCCGCCTGTGTGCAGGTCTGCGACTACGGCTGCCAGCGTACCCACGCCTGCCGCTTTGCCGCTCGCCCATCGCCACAGGGCTTGAAGGTGACGTTGGATGAAGAATGACTTGCTCGATGACTTGGATTAAAGTGAGGAAGAGTTGCGCAATTCGTCGACCTCACTCTCTCGCCTGAGTCCATCTGAGTCCAGTGGCAAGACAAGTCGAGACGATTGGAGACGAATACAGGTGCAGTGGATGACCAGGGCGCTCTACGTGCCTTGCCGTGCTCATTACGTTCCACAACGCTTTGCAGGTAAACGCCGTCTTGCCCGTTGAATCAAGAATGATTTCTTCCGCGCAGTCTGCCGAATCCTGTCTTCACATGCTGGGTAGGCATACCCTAGTTTACCTCTTGGTTTGACACCAAATCGGATACCCATGCCTGGTTTAGCCAGCCTCTCACAGCTGTTGCCCGGGGGGTGGCCGCTGTCGCATGCTGACAGCTACTAGGAGCCACAGGCACGAGCCATTGATACACTACTACTGTGTGCTGATGTATTTATGGACCTGTGTTCAGAGTTAAGCTGGGTTAAGAACCGACATCACAGACTTGGGTTCCAACTTTACGGCAAAGGGTTGCCCCATAATGTTCCATTCCTGTGCCAGTGAATATCACACTGAGAATTCTCAGAAAGAAAACAGAGGGAAAGATTCTATATTTAAGTTTCCTATGCAAATAAATTAATGGCAGACTACACTTTGTTGTCAACATGGCCAGTATGAAAATGTGTGATGATGTATGTTCATATACAGAACTTCCCAGTATAAACATGTGTGATGTTGTATGTTCATACACAGAACTTTCCAGTATAAACACATGTGATGTTGTATATTCATATAAGAACTTCCCAGTATAAACATGTGTGATGATGTATGTTCATGTACAGAAAGCCCTACAATTTCCCAGTATAAACATGTGTGATGTTGTATGTTCATATAAGAACTTCCCAGTATAAACAAATGTGATGTTGTATGTTCATATACAGAACTTCCCAGTTGTCAGCGTCTAGCGGTATTTGAAAGTGAAGGGTTCAAGACAGATAGATAGTACGAGCATAGATGAGACATAAACTCATGCGTCAATAACATATGAATTATTATTCTCGAATATAATTACTTAATACTGTCTCATCACTCGCTAACAGCGTTCACTCTCGCACTAGTCAATATACAACAATAATGTGGCAATGCAATATTACGATACCAATTACTACACTCTCGTATCACAGTCCCACACACAAGCACAAGTCACACGGCTCAGCTATTCAATAGCCCTGAAGTACTAAGTAGAGTCTATCCTGTCACACTCTCAGTCATGTATCCTCTCTCAGTCGTGTCCAAGGCCCGTCTGGCTTCCCCTCGATTGCCCGGTGGTCACGAGGTGTTAGCCCCTCGTGCAACCCGTGGGAAGTCATATGTCTCGCGTACGCCTGGTTGAGGCTAGGCGTACTGCGTAGTTCTCTTCAAGTTGACCTGTGTCATAATCTCCCCATTAGTTCTACCGCGTCGTCGTCAACAACGCCTGGCGAGTACGGCCAGGGGTCCACCTGTGAGCGACACTAACCACACTGTGTCAGGAATAGCCAGTCGATGAAGCCATGGGTCGTGAAGTCCACGCAGGGACGCAACCCCGACTAGCGAGACTCACAGTAGGTTAGCGGGCAGACGGCTTGGGAGCATTGGACAAGACAGACAGAATGAATGGTGCTCGTATACTTGAGTGTATGAACGCGAATAGAGAGAACGCCTGTGTGAATAGTAGGAGACAGTGCGCTTGTGAGTTGTATACATTGTATTGATATATCTATTAAATGTATTATTGCATCGTCATTGTAATTTTACGATGCATGTAATGGTTGTGATGAGTGAGATGTGTGAATAAAGTGGTTGAATTGTAGTTGTAGTGCGTCACGTCAAGTCATTCTGTGACCGTGTTTGTATCACACTTGTTGGTGATTACGAGCCTGTGTTATTGCTGTATGCAAGACTCTGACACCTGTCCTTCACGGGTACAGTCCGGTCTTTCAGCATCTAGATTATTCTCATTCCCCCTTACTCACCCCATGTCCCTATCTCTACTATCGGTCCTTTCTTATGTCCCCTTACAGGACCTTGACACCAGTCTAAACATGTGTGATGTTGTATGTTCATATACATAACTTCCCAGTATAAACTTGTGTGATGTTGTATGTTCATATACATAACTTCCCAGTATAAACATGTGTGATGTTGTAATGTTCATATACAGAAAGCCCTACAATTTCCCAGTATAAACATCTGAGGTGTTGTATGTTCATATACAGAAACCTGA
>JACEFZ010021686.1:0-70267 GCA_014155875.1 Cepaea nemoralis
TAAATTGGATAATAATAGTAGAAAAAATAATTTTAATAAATAAAAAAAAAAAAATAATAATAAAATAATAATAATAATATTAATAATAATAATAATAATAAAAAAAAAATTTAAAAAATAATAATAATAATAATAATAATAATATAATAGATAAGTGATTTTATTTACTAAAGTGATAATCTTAGTAGTGGTGGTGGTATAGCACAACAAGTCCAGTTAAAGCAAACATTCCATTAATAGTAATTTGGAATGGGAGGAGTTGATTTTCTTTTCTCCTTTTTTTTTCTTTTTCCCCTTATCTATAAGGGTTGAAACCATCATTTTGAAGCAAGTAAAACAAGCATTTATACTTCTACTATTCTTTACATAAGGGATTTTCTATTGGTCTTTTGACCATATGTGATCTTTTTTAATCATTCACTCACAGTTTCTACTATCTGTCTTGCCCTCATGTATACCAAATTTGTAATAAAATAAGGAGGAGTACATATGATTTACTCTGGAAATATTTCTGATATCTTGTGTGTGTACATAAAGGAAATTAAATGTGTCTTATATGTGTGGTGTTTGTATCTGGCAAAATTTCTGCAGGTCCATATAAGTTTGTCTGTAGTAAGAAAGTGCTACAAGTAGTTTTGTATGTATGTCCTTAGCTGTCTGTGGTATAGTATTTGAGAAAAATTGCTATATATATGTCGGTTTGTTTTGCCTGTGTGTGTTTGTATGAGGTGTTTGAGTGTTGCGCGTGTGGCAGTAATTGTTGGACATATATAATAAATGTGTTCCTCTGTCTCTTGTGTGTTGTTTCTACATAATTGACATTTGTTTGGATATGTATGCTTCTACCAGTGTTGTGGGGGGTCATACTGCATAACAGTCTATATGTGATCTCCCTAGCTTTTGGTGTTATGTGTATGTTGTGTAGGTTTGAAAAGGTGCATGTGAAGTCAGTCATGAAGTATTTGTGTCCTATTTTAATTCTAAGTCTTAGTGATGGTGCTTGTTCTCTAACTAAATGTTTGTATATTGTGTGTGTTGTTTGTTGTATTAACTGTTCATGTCCTTTTATTGCCTGTATGCATGTCTGATAGAATGTTGGCAGTCTTCCCTGGTAGTGTGCAGTTGCATTGTTAAGAGGTGTGAGATGTTTGATGTTGTGGCCTATGTAGTATAGTGCTAGTCTGTTCTGTTCTGGGTGTCTGATGATTTTACCTATGTGACTGATTCTAAGTGACAGTATTTTTGTCTGGATGTCCTGTAGTGCAATCTCACCTTGTTTCCTGTCTTGTATGAGAGTTTTGTGTTGAATGCTGTGTATTGTGTTGGTGAAGATGAAGAGTCTGATTTCTGTAGATGATAATAGTACATGTATTTCCGTGATTGGGAACCCCACAGAGGGGAAGTTTACAGGATACAAATAACAGCTACATTAAAAGTAATTTTAAACTTCAAGAATACATATAGAACTTAAAAAAGTTGATTATAAAATATAAGTAATTAAATATTCCCAAAAATTTCTTTAAGTGTACTAAAGTTATTTTTCTTGAGATTATAAAATCTGACTTAAGTATTGATTATTTTATTTATAAAAGAATAATAAAGAGACTTTTAAGTTAGATAATAATATTATAGCTGGTATATGATTTCGTTTTTTAAACTTCTAGTAATCTCCCTTACAATAATATTAGATGATTATGTCCCCTACACATTGCTTATCTATGTATTTTCAATTTAGTGATCTGCTAATTGCAAACCTTGTCGTGCTAGTTTTAATATGTTGGTATGGGAGCTGGTCTTTCAGAAGGTAATGGCAAACTACGTAACGTAACAACTGGCCAAGACATCAACAATGGCAGTAAAATGCTGGTGTTGACTGCAACGTCCTGTAAGGGATATGCAACTGTTTTTTTAAAATCTGATAATTCCACAGAATGCTTGAACATAATTATTAATAAATGTAGTGATTAATCAAGGCATTACTATCAATCATGTTATGCTATTTTAAATATGCCCTAAACAACTAGGGAAATGCTTGCACAGTTGAATTGTATGCTTTATTATTATATGAGATATTTATTTTAAAAGAGGGATGGTCAGAAAGTAATGCACTATTTGGCAGAGAGAGAGAGAGAGGAGGAGGAGGAGGAGGAAGAAGAAGAAGGGGATTGATTGATAGATTGATTGATTGATTTAGGAAACGACATCACAGCATTCGGGGCATTCCCATAAGCGCTCCGTCCCCATCCTCAGAAGCCAGCAAAGAGTTCCAACCCCAATAGTACCAGTAGCAATCTGATTATATGTCCATCTCGCCTTTCCTCTAAGCGTCGAGCATCGGCCAGATCCCCTCGTCACTCCTCGCTGTCGCATTCTTGCCAGACCATGATGATCCATGTGCTCCTCCGAGGTGTACATGTGCTCCCACAAGGCCGCAACCACGTCTGCCTTATCATGCATCAATACTCCACCAAGTTTTGCAGAGCCAGCCAATCTGTCTGCCTGTTCATTCCCCAGCATACCAGCATGCCCCGGAGAAAAGATCCAGACGACGCTTGCCACCCATGACTTCCGAAGCGAAGAAAGCCACTCTGCACAAAGCTTGCCTGTCCTCACCCTACTCAGTATGCTTTCTGAGTCAGTTACAATCACTATATGTGTGTGTGTATCGTATTCTCCATCCAGTGGAAAGCTGCACTGACCGCCTTCACCTCCATTCTTAAGCTAGATGTTGTGGTATCATATGCCAGGCTCTCCTGCACCAAACGTCGACCATTAGCCTTTGCCAAGAACCCCCAGGCACTTCTACTACCCCTCAACACCGAACCATCTGTGTAGATAATCACATCACCCTGGCGAGCATTATCCTGAATTAGTTGCTGGATGTCCACTTCCGTGGCCCCTGCTGGCCATTCCCTGCACTCCCGGCTCAATGTGATTATAACTGCAGAACTCTAACTGCTCCGCTGGCACTCTGACCCACTCCTCTCCTCGCTTAATGTTCTCCAAGGGGCATACCTGTCTGATCGTATTCTCCGCCTGAGCCATCCATGATTTCCCTCTTATCAGTCGCATGCCCTTAACTGCATCCAGCGCCTCATGCAACGGGTGATCTGTGTCAGCAGCTACTCTGAGGTATGCCTTCGCCAAAGAAGAAGGAGAAGGAGGAGGAAGCAGTGGCGGAAGAAGAAGAAGATTGCAAGGCAGAAGAAGATTGTAAGGCAGAAGAAGATTGCAAGGCAGAAGAAGATTGCAAGGCAGTCAGTCAGTCAGTCAGTCAGTCAGTCAGTCAACAGATCATCATCATTGCACATCGAACCATTCAATTCAGTCCAGTCGGATCTCCCTCCTCAGCAAATCCTGCAGCGTATAGCGACTAATGACACCAGTTATGTGTTGGCTTAT
This sequence comes from Cepaea nemoralis, assembly GCA_014155875.1. Taxonomy (NCBI): domain Eukaryota; kingdom Metazoa; phylum Mollusca; class Gastropoda; order Stylommatophora; family Helicidae; genus Cepaea; species Cepaea nemoralis. The sequence goes on from JACEFZ010021686.1 coordinate 3,403, forward strand.
CAATCTTCTTTGGCTTCCTGTGTAGTGTTCTTGTTTGGCTACACCTCTTTTAATTTGCTGTTCTCGCAGTCTGACCATGGTTGTAGATTCAGTCATCACTTGGTTTTTGCAAAAGTCTTACTTCTCGTAGAGCATTCAGAGGTCAGCCTGGTCATGGTGTGTCCGCCCTCCACAGTAGCCTTACCTGCGAGGTTGTTGCAAGGCAGAAGAAGATGAAGAATAAGATTGCAAGGCAGAAGAAGATGAAAAAGAAGAAAACAATTGCATGTTGCCATGTTAAGTTTGTTTCTGTTTTCTAGATTCTTTAAGGGTTCTGGCAAGCCTCGGCCAGGAGATGCACCACTTCTGATACTGTTTGTTATCGGAGGGATCACAGCCGGAGAAGTGAAGCAGATCAGGGATGTCATTGACAAGGCTAAGCCACAGTTTGAGGTAATGTGGAAGATGATGCATGGCAATCCTTCTGTGTTCATAGATGAGGTTGTGTGGTTAGTGCAATGTGAAGAGCCATTCACTGCTTCTTGTTTGGTTCACAAGGTGTATTTTGTTGTTGTTTGTTTGAATTCACTCAAGCGTAGTCCATACACGTGCTACTATTATGGACGTTCATTTGAAACCTGTTCCAATGGGTATATTACAAAAGCTTGAAAGAAACATTAACAGGTGTGGTAGAATTAAACAAAGCATTCATTTTGAATGAATTATGCACCATGGCAAAAAGAAAATCCTAACCTGCACAGTTCGCGGCGACTGCACTAGCCAGGTGGCCTTAATTCCTCAGGCTCAAAGACCCCTCTGCCATATACCGCAAGGTACTATATTGGCAGTAAATGACAGCTTTTTTGACAGTTTATGAACCATGGGTTGGTCAAAAGAAGTCGCTGTAGGCATTCAGGCAAGCATCCCATTGCTTAGGTAGGCGGCGAATGCAAAAAAGGATTATGGTTGCTCACTTAACCAAATGTTTACCGCTTTCATTACGTCTACATCTGTGTGAAATCGTTGCCCCTTGAGAGCTTTTTTTAGAGGTCCGAAGAAATGAAAATCACATGGTGACAAATCAGGACTATAGGCTGGATGTTGCAGAATTTCCCACTTTTTCCTTGCTAATGCTTCCTGCACAATCTTTGCGACATGCAGACGAACATTATCATGCAACAAAATCACACTGCGAGAAAGCATGCCGGGTAGTTTATTCTTGATGGCTTTTTGCAGCTTATCTAGTGTTTGCAGGCTCAAAATGGTAACACCATGATTCATTGCCTGCCACTATGCGGAAGAGAAATGCATCACCCTCCACTCTGTAACGCAGCAAGTGTTTCAAACACCAACCCATGCGTTCCTATTTTTGATAGTTGGTCAAAATCCATGGTACCCACCGTGAACACACCTTCCCATATTGCAGTTTCTTACGAACGACATTTTGAATTGTCCCACTTGACACATCAAATTATTTTGCTGGCGAACGTATGCTTCGACAATGGTTCATCTGTACTGCTGCATCAATTTTGGCAATGGTTGTTTCTGTTGCAACTATATGCGCTTGACCCTGACATCCTTTCCGAAACATTCGTGCCCAGTCTGTCACTGTTGTCTTCGACACACATTTGTTACCGTACACTCCCTGCATTCTTCGATGAATGTCTACTGGTTGACATCCTTCAAATGAAAGAAAATGAATCATCACTCTTTGAGCTTCTTTGGACGGATTTTGGATCAACCTGGCCATTTTCTCAACGGTCAGAAACAACCTGTGCATCATGGGATGATAAGTACGTGCTCTTTTATTCATTGGTCAGTACTTATCACATGACTATGACATGATCATGTTCAACGTCTGCAATTACGCGCAGTGCGGCATGAACGGATTTCAAATGAATGCTTCATACTTCTAGTGCACATGACTGATTTTTGCACGTGTATTAGCTCTCCCTATTACCAGTGTACCTTGCCATCAGGCGCACCCACTCTGACTTCTGAGGTACTCGTAATTTATGTCGTCAAGTCCTGGATTGGAGATCAACATTTTAGTCCAGCCAACCAGTGATGGGGTTGAACCCGCTACCTCGGCATTAGCACACTTAAGAGCGAGCACTTTTATCCATGTGGCCAGGCTGACCTTCAGGTCAAGGTCAATGATCAGTCTGGCCTGCCAGACCTGTGGTCATGTGTTTGAATCCCCATCAGAGCAGAGTTTTAAAAACATGGATCTGGGATCCCGGGTTGACCCAGCCTACAATGGGTTCCTGTAAATGTCCGGGAAGTAAAGGTCCCTGGCATGATATTGACTCCATCACCCGAGTACTGAAGGGTCTATGGGACTGGCACCGTGTACTGAACACACCTGGAGATGGGGTCAAGGGTCCTTGACTTTTAACATTTACCCAGTACTGCCTCAAGGTATTACGTCATCATCACGTGCCATGCTGATGTGCATGAGCGGCCATGTTTCGCCATCTTACATGATCACCAGAGTCGTGGATCATCGCTGTGTTCTTGTCTCGGCCGTACCACGTAGCCAAGCCATCCAGATATTTACTTCTGTCTTAACCTTATTATTTTCCCCTCAATCTTGCCAGTTGTCACCAAGTTCTCCAATTTATTTCTTCTCTTAATGTGTCCAAAAAATTGTGGCTTTCCACACTAAAATGTAATGTGACTGCTTTTTCAGTCATAAGAAATATTACTATTACCCCTGACACAACAGTGTAATTGCTCAGCAGAACCAGTTTCGTAATCTCCTGACACAGTGCCACTTTTGTGGAGTGGATCATCCATCTCTCCATATTAGATCATGTTTCAAAATGTCCTAATACTTACGGAGGTGCAGTTCAGCAGGAACATGCCACTATATGACGACTCATTCTAGTGAAAGAGAATGTCGATATGGCAATACTTGATCACTGTCTGTTCTTTGTTTTTCCAGTCAGATCTCACTGTGTAGCCAAGATACTTAACAACTGATTCAGCATCAAAGGATAATATATCTTCACGTTACCTCTGATTTGGACAGAAGAATGATATATCACCATACTAGGGTCGTCATGTTATTTGATTTGTTTCGTAGTATCATCAGCAATTTTAATGCTCAGTTAATGCAAATTGACGTTAAAAACTTGTTCATTTGATTGTGTACCATGTTCGGTCCAAACCTACTTTTTGTTTTGCAACATATTAATCAAATGTAATAAATCAATGCAAGTCTGTTTTATTCTTGCAGGTTGTCGTTGGTAGCACCAGAATTTCCAGTATAGATTCCACACTTGGATCGCTTTTTATTGCAGATAACATTAATATTGACGAGCTGTGAAGCGTTAAAAATATGCAAATAATAATATTCACATTCTGCGAATTGTTTCAAGATTTACACATAACATTAATCTTTACCAGCTATCACTTCTTAACCTTGGCATTGATAAGAAACACTGTGTGGAGGAGACAAAGAAATATTTTCATTTTCTGTGAATTGTTAACAGATGTACACATTACATTAATTCTGTGAATTGTTACAAAACACTTGACTTTCATTTTGTGAATTGTTAACAAATATACACTTAACATAAATTATGTGAATTGTTAAAAAAAACATACACATAACATTAATTCTGTGAATTGTTAACAGACATACACATAACATTAATGTTGTGAATTCTTTAAATTTATTCAGTAAACATTAATTATGGTGTTCTGTGAATTGTTTAAAAGCACACAGATAACATGCTTGTATGCTACTGGAACTTTCAGACATTAAGAGGCTTTGACAAAGTTGCAAGTATGGACTGAGAACATAAAACAACTCCCAGAAATTGTACCATCATTCTTTAATACTTCATGTTTTTGTTGAATGAATCTACATAAGACCACTGAGATTGTTGTATAAATCTACATCAGATCAGTGAGATTGTTGTATAAATCTACATCAGATCAGTGAGATTGTTGTATAAATCTACATCAGATCAGTGAGATTGTTGAATAAATCTACATCAGATCAGTGAGATTGTTGTATAAATCTACATCAGATCAGTGAGATTGTTGTATAAATCTACATCAGATCAGTGAGATTGTTGTATAAATCTACATCAGATCAGTGAGATTGTTGAATAAATCTACATCAGATCAGTGAGATTGTTGAATAAATCTACATCAGATCAGTGAGATTGTTGAATAAATCTACATCAGATCAATGAGATTGTTGAATAAATCTACATCAGATCAGTGAGATTGTTGTATAAATCTACATCAGATCAGTGAGATTGTTGAATAAATCTACATCAGATCAGTGAGATTGTTGTATAAATCTACATCAGATCAGTGAGATTGTTGAATAAATCTACATCAGATCAGTGAGATTGTTGAATAAATCTACATCAGATCAGTGAGATTGTTGAATAAATCTACATCAGATCAGTGAGATTGTTGAATAAATCTACATAAGATCAATGAGATTGTTGAATAAATCTACATCAGATCAGTGAGATTGTTGTATAAATCTACATCAGATCAGTGAGATTGTTGAATAAATCTACATAAGACCACTGAGATTGTTGTAATAAATCTACATAAGACCACTGAGATTGTTGTAATAAATCTACATCAGATCAGTGAGATTGTTGTATAAATCTACATTAGATCAGTGAGATTGTTGTATAAATCTACATCAGATCAGTGAGATTGTTGTAATAAATCTACATCAGATCAGTGAGATTGTTGTATAAATCTACATTCAGATCAGTGAGATTGTTGTATAAATCTACATCAGATCAGTGAGATTGTTGTATAAATCTACATCAGATCAGTGAGATTGTTGTAATAAATCTACATCAGATCAGTGAGATTGTTGTATAAATCTACATCAGATCAGTGAGATTGTTGATAAATCTACATCAGATCAGTGAGATTGTTGAATAAATCTACATCACATCAGTGAGATTGTTGTATAAATCTACATCAGATCAGTGAGATTGTTGAATAAATCTACATCAGATCAGTGAGATTGTTGAATAAATCTACATCAGATCAGTGAGATTGTTGTAATAAATCTACATCAGATCAAGTGAGATTGTTGTATAAATCTACATCAGATCAGTGAGATGTTGAATAATATACATCAGATCAGTGAGATTGTTGTATAAATCTACATCAGATCAGTGAGATTGTTGTATAAATATACATTAGATCATGAGATTGTTGAATAAATCTACATTAGATCATGAGATGTTGAATAAATACTTAGATCAATGAGATTGTTGAATAAATACTCAACATGAGTGGAAAATCACTTTGATCATGATTGTTGATAAATCACATTAGATCAATGAGATTGTTGAATAAATCTACATCAGATCAGTGAGATTGTTGTATAAATCTACATAGACCACTCAGACAGGTTGATAAATCTAATCAGATCATGAGATTGTTGATAAATCTACATAGATCAGTGAGATTGTTATAAATCTACTTAGATCAATGAGATTGTTGAATAATCTACATCAGATCAGTGAGATGTTGTATAAATCTACATCAGATCAATGAGATTGTTGAATAAATCTACATCAGATCAATGAGATTGTTGAATAAATCTACATCAGATCAATGAGATTGTTGAATAAATCTACTTTAGATCAATGAGATTGTTGAATAAATCTACATCAGATCAGTGAGATTGTTGTATAAATCTACATTAGATCAATGAGATTGTTGAATAAATCTACATCAGATCAGTGAGATTGTTGAATAAATCTACATCAGATCAGTGAGATTGTTGAATAAATCTACATCAGATCAATGAGATTGTTGAATAAATCTACATCAGATCAGTGAGATTGTTGAATAAATCTCATCAGATCAGTGAGATTGTTGTATAAAATACATCAGATCAATGAGATTGTTGAATAAATCTACATCAGATCAGTGAGATTGTTGAATAAATCTACATTAGATCAGTGAGATTGTTGTATAAAATAAATCTACTTTAGATCAATGAGATTGTTGAATAAATCTACATCAGATCAGTGAGATTGTTGAATAAATCTACATTAGATCAGTGAGATTGTTGTATAAAATAAATCTACTTTAGATCAATGAGATTGTGAATAAATCTACATCAGATCAGTGAGATTGTTGAATAAATCTACATCAGATCAGTGAGATTGTTGAATAAATCTACATTAGATCAGTGAGATTGTTGAATAAATCTACATTAGATCAATGAGATTGTTGTATAAATCTACATCAGATCAGTGAGATTGTTGTATAAATCTACATCAGATCAGTGAGATTGTTGAATAAATTTACATCAGATCAGTGAGATTGTTGAATAAATCTACATCAGATCAGTGAGATTGTTGTATAAATCTACTTTAGATCAATGAGATTGTTGAATAAATCTACATCAGATCAGTGAGATTGTTGTATAAATCTACATCAGATCAGTGAGATTGTTGTATAAATCTACATCAGATCAGTGAGATTGTTGTATAAATCTACATCAGATCAGTGAGATTGTTGTATAAATCTACATTAGATCAGTGAGATTGTTGTATAAATCTACATCAGATCAATGAGATTGTTGAATAAATCTACATCAGATCAGTGAGATTGTTGAATAAATCTACATCAGATCAGTGAGATTGTTGTATAAATCTACTTTAGATCAATGAGATTGTTGAATAAATCTACATCAGATCAGTGAGATTGTTGTATAAATCTACATCAGATCAATGAGATTGTTGAATAAATCTACATCAGATCAGTGAGATTGTTGAATAAATCTACATCAGATCAGTGAGATTGTTGTATAAATCTACTTTAGATCAATGAGATTGTTGAATAAATCTACATCAGATCAGTGAGATTGTTGTATAAATCTACATCAGATCAATGAGATTGTTGAATAAATCTACATCAGATCAATGAGATTGTTGAATAAATCTACATCAGATCAGTGAGATTGTTGTATAAAATAAATCTACTTTAGATCAATGAGATTGTTGAATAAATCTACATCAGATCAGTGAGATTGTTGAATAAATCTACATCAGATCAGTGAGATTGTTGAATAAATCTACATTAGATCAGTGAGATTGTTGAATAAATCTACATTAGATCAATGAGATTGTTGAATAAATCTACATCAGATCAATGAGATTGTTGAATAAATCTACATCAGATCAGTGAGATTGTTGTATAAAATAAATCTACTTTAGATCAATGAGATTGTTGAATAAATCTACATCAGATCAGTGAGATTGTTGAATAAATCTACATCAGAACAGTGAGATTGTTGAATAAATCTACATCAGACCAGTGAGATTGTTGTATAACTCTACATCAGAACAGTGAGATTGTTGTATAAATCTACATTAGATCAATGAGATTGTTGTATAAATCTACATCAGATCAGTGAGATTGTTGTATAAATCTACATCAGATCAGTGAGATTGTTGTATAAATCTACATTAGATAAATGAGATTGTTGTATAAATCTACATTAGATCAATGAGATTGTTGTATAAATCTACATTAGATCAGTGAGATTGTTGTATAAATCTACATTAGATCAATGAGATTGTTGTATAAATCTACATTAGATCAATGAGATTGTTGTATAAATCTACATTAGATCAATGAGATTGTTGTATAAATCTACATCAGATCAGTGAGATTGTTGAATAAATCTACATCAGATCAGTGAGATTGTTGTATAAATCTACATCAGATCAGTGAGATTGTTGAATAAATCTACATCAGATCAGTGAGATTGTTGTATAAATCTACATCAGATCAGTGAGATTGTTGTATAAATCTACATCAGATCAGTGAGATTGTTGAATAAATCTACATCAGATCAGTGAGATTGTTGTATAAATCTACATCAGATCAGTGAGATTGTTGTATAAATCTACATCAGATCAGTGAGATTGTTGTATAAATCTACATCAGATCAGTGAGATTGTTGTATAAATCTACATTAGATCAGTGAGATTGTTGTATAAATCTACATCAGATCAGTGAGATTGTTGTATAAATCTACATCAGATCAGTGAGATTGTTGTATAAATCTACATTCAGATCAGTGAGATTGTTGTATAAATCTACATCAGATCAGTGAGATTGTTGAATAAATCTACATCAGATCAGTGAGATTGTTGTATAAATCTACATCAGATCAGTGAGATTGTTGTATAAATCTACATCAGATCAGTGAGATTGTTGTATAAATCTACATCAGATCAGTGAGATTGTTGAATAAATCTACATCAGATCAGTGAGATTGTTGTATAAATCTACATCAGATCAGTGAGATTGGCTTACAAGTTTGTCTTCTCCATTTTAAACAAAAATGTTGCATGTCCTTTGCACGATGTTGAGATTAACCCCAGGTTGATATTCTCTGCACTTTTATGTTCAGTAGTTTGCCACTGATTTCTGAAGTCAGCATTGAAGACTAACTTAATGCCGGTATAGGGATCATCTCACCATCAGTGCATCAGAAGTTTAAGAGCAAGCGCTCTTATTCTTTCGGCTACATCAGCTTCTCTTCTGAATTAATTTGTCTTCATTTTGGCAGCCCAACAAACTCACATACAATAGATTGCACAGGTTATTGACTGGCATAGTTTGCCGCATCTCATCAGAAATCACATAACATAAACTAATTAGACAAATCCTTCAAGCTGAAATATACAACACACATGTTCACACATTGATTTCTGCAATGTACGCCTGACAAGTTGCAGCAAAATTGCGAGGCAATAAATTGTGCAATCTATTGTTTGTGTCTTTGTTATTCAAATTCACAATGGGAAAACATTGTTTTGAAAACTGATATACATTTTAACTCTTTCGGTCCAAGCAAACCGTCATGAGTTGTAGGCTGCTATTCACTTGTAAAAATTGAGGTTGGCGTTGCTAAAAGGTTTAATACACTTAAACTTTCTCTTCTGATCACGGCGTAGTGGATGTGTTGCACACACCGGTTACTTGCGCTGAAATGTTGACTTCTAGTTCTTGACTTGAGCATGTAAAATACAAGTACCTTGCCACATAACGGAACACGCGCCACCAAGTATAAAGAAGAGACCTTACTGGATTTTCCCAGACAGTCACAAAACTGGACGACAAATATGAGAAACCAAGGAAAGGAAAACAACGTCATTGGACGGCAACGGGAGACGCTGTGAATTGTGGATTCGAAAGGATGTGTTTCTAAAAGGCTCCGTGTGAAGGTGACACCTGGAGGCGGTAATTTCGTGATGAAGCAGCTGGGAGTTCGGAGAGGAATGTAGTAAAGACAACACAACAGTGGAAAGACCGGGTGCGGATACCTAGACTTTTATTGAATCAGTTGAACTGAGGATTTGCATAATTAGGCCTCAAGGGCAGCGAGCTGGACTTAGAGCTCGTAGGTAGATGTTATTTAGGTGAGCGCCGATCCTGCGTATAGGGATCAGCTCACGTTTCTACAAGAGCATATACTTTGTCCTGCGGCGGAATAAACGTACGTCTTTCGCTTGCTCGATTTGAGTCTGCTATATGTTCATGATCCTGTTGGTAAGATAGAACATGTTTTGTTGTTCTGATCTGTTCTTGACGAGTTCAATTTGAGTTGCTTTAAGTGTACGGTCCCGTGGGATTTAGAGGACAGGCACTTCAAGACACATGGGGGTCGTCTCTGGACTGTTTGTTTGTCAACACAGATTCCCCGCCAATTTCCATAGCTGATCATAAAAGAAATTACGCGCCAGCGGCACATTCCACACCGCGCTACACAGAAAGAAAGAAGGAGCACATGAAAATCCGCGTCATAAAAATGCCGGAACAACAGCCGAAATAAATGAAGGGAAAGAGCATTGTGTGATAAAGTAATATCAACAGGTGAAATTAAAACATCATTAAAACTGTAAGTACGTACACAATTAATACATAATAACTCAATCATGTTCAAGAAGTGCGATCTATTAAGCATATCAAGTTTGCACCAGATGCGCAAAAAACATTCCACCTTATTGAACACACCACAGCGCTATGAAATATTAGAAATAACAAACATTGAGTAATAATGTAACTTATTTAAGAACATTATTTATTTAAAGAATATACAGTTACAACTATAAGTCTACGTGAGAAAAGAAGATGGTGGTTACATAAGAGATATACGAAACAGTCGAAACCATGGTCGACATTGAAAAGGAATTATGTCGATGTGAGTAGGCAGTGAGAGCTGAAGAAACACTGCGCTGCCACAATTCTACACCACAGTAACCTATTAGACTATAACACAACGATTGACAATTTATTCAAGAATCTGTGATCGATTAGAAATGCGCAAAAGTGTTGCATTATGTTGAGCAATTTGCTGAATCTATGAAGTTCATTACAGGCTCAGACATTCGTCACGATTCTATCAGATTTATCGGTGGACTGATACACACATGATGGGGTGTACTGCCGACGCACAGTTATAGTTACGTTGTTGGAAAGACATTCGCTAATTCTCTGAACATTACAGAAAGTTTTGACTTGTCTGTTCAGAACGCCAAAGCATTTAACTACCTACATTTGTGGGACATATACATCATACGTTCATTATATCTACTGCCGACACTACTTCATGTCTGAATTATCGGCGCCTAGGTGAGTTAGTACATATTACGACATTTTATATGCACACTTCGTCATGTGTCAAGATGGATAGCACGTACACCACGGCCACTCATCTCCACCATAATTGACAAGGAAGATGTTGCGTTATTTGGACGTTGCACATAGATGAACATATTTACGAACGTACTCTAATACGCCGACGCCAGGGCATACGAACACTGTCACACGAATTGATAACAAGACTACACTTTCGTTTATCACTGGATCGTGACAACGGGCACACAGCCTGTTCACTCATTAGACTTTGCTTACCAGAGGTCGAATCAAGTACCTACAGCACACATTCAGCCTAAAGTATCAATACTAAGGCTAAAATAAACTCAAGTTTCGTCGATATACCACAGCCGACTACGTGTTCTTATGAGTCGGTGACGGACCACGTCGGTCCAGGGTACCGGTACAAGTTAATTATACTATCATCTCAAGGCAGGAGCAACAATCGTTACACAACTCCTCACATATTTTCATGCAGCCAGGATACAACTGATCGATTGCCGATTACGGATCAGTATAGTTTGGAACGTATCAACACGTAATTGAGAGTCTCAAACTAGATCAATTCTCGAGCGATTCAAATATTACTCTACGTTCGGGAGATGCGCTAAAGGCCAGTAGCAATTGTATTGTTGATGTGTTATAGCATTGATCCTTGTAATAAGGCACTATTTATCATTTTTTTTTATCTTGCGGGCTTCACCACAATACTATTGTCTTGTCTATAGTAGTATAGTATGTGCGTTACCCGTTAAAAATGTGGATACAAAAAAAATTTGTTATTGTTTGTAAACAGTAATATGTATTCGCGTCACTCGTCATTCGTCTTTGATGATTGTTAGTTGTCTTGCGTTACATATATATATATTGTATATTGAATATATTTATTCATATTTATTTTTTCTAGTATATTTATTTAGTTTATTATAGAGATATGTGATTGATTTTTTTTTTTTGGTGTTCAAGTTGACACTACAAATTTATTTGAGTTGTATTTGCTCAAGTGTGATATAACATTTACGGTACTATCCGAATGATAGTGATCTGAGACAATATTACAATTTTGTCGATTCTTTTCTTCTCTTGCCTACGACCATATTTATTTCACCCAGATAGCTCATTTTACAGGTAGGACATTAGGATAAGATGTCGACACTACAACATTTCATTGAATTAGGTGAAAGGACTGGGTTAACTGGTTCTGACCTTAGGGATTGGGCAAAGCATGAGCTCAATGAACAACAAAAACGTGACAAAGAAACTAGACAACTCCAGCTTACAGCAGAGAAGGAAGCTAGACAACTCCAGCTTACAGCAAAGAAGGAAGCTAGACAACTCCAGCTTACAGCAGAGAAGGAAGCTAAACAACTTGAAAAAGAGGAAAGACAACTACAAGCTACGCGTGAAAAGGAAGAAAGACAACTTCAACATACACGTGAGAAGGAGGAGAGAGAATTAAAGGAAAAAGAGATGGCTTTGGAACGCGAACGAATGGAGGCTAGAGAAAAAGAATTAAATGTGGAACGCTTCTGTTTTCTTCGAATGCACTGAACGCGGGGTGTCTCGTATCGTTCACAGCCTTCATCCAGTAGTTGTACACTAATTGCTTTCTTCTCAGTTGTAGTGGAAGTACTCCTAGTGCTACCTCTAGGGTTTCCCTTGGTGTTTGCTTGCCTGTTCCTAGGATAATGCCCAGCGCTTGGTTCTGTATTGAGTCCAGCCTTCGTTTGTTGTATTCCGGTGCTGCGTCGTATACTATGCTTCCGTATTCTATTCTTCCTCTGATCAGAGATTTGTATAACATTAGCATCGTTTTTGTGTGGGCTCCCCATCCACTGCCTTTAATTACTCTTAGAATGTTTATTGTCTTTTTGCCTTTTTCGACTGTCTGGTCTATATGTTTTTTCAAACTTAGTTGTTCGTCTAGTGTCATCCCAAGGGATCTTGTGTTTTTTGTTCTCTTTATATTCTTCCCTTGGATCTTGATGTCCCGGTTCGTGTAATTCCGTTTTCTTTTCGCATTGAATATCATACTGACCGTTTTGTCTGTGTTGATCTGGAAGCCCCATTTTCCCATCCTTTTGGCAATTCTGTTTATTTGCCTTTGTAGTCCGTCTCTTGTAGTTTTTATGTGTCTTCCGCTTCTCTATATTGCACAGTCGTCGGCGAATTGCGATAACCCTATCCTGTCTTCTAGTTTTTCTTCATCTAGGTCATTTACCAATATTGCGAATATTGTCGGTGATATTACCGTTACATGTGGTATTCCGTTTTCTTGCTCATAGGTGCTGGATTTCTCGTTTTGTATTCGTACGGTGAAGCTTATTTTTGTAGGAAGTTTTCGATATATCGATATGTCCTGCCTCCTGTCCCTATTTTGTTTATTTTGATCAGAACTGCTTGTCTCCAGCATTGGTCATATGCTTTAGCCAGGTCTAAAAATACTGCTATCGTTTTCTTACCTTTTTGAATGCCCTCTTTACGTGATTTTCTAGCTTAATTATTTAGTCAATTGCGCTTCGGTTGGCTCTAAACCCTGACTGTGTGTCGCTAATTAGTCCGTTTTTCTCCAGGTGGTGTGTGATTCTTTTATTTATGGTTTCTTCCATAATTTTTCCGAGGTGTGATGTCAGGGATATTGGTCTGTAGGAGTCGATTCTTTGTGGGTTCTTGAACTGCTTTTTGACTGGTATAACTGTCGCCTTCTTCCATTGTGCTGGTATTTGTCCCGTGTGCCACACTTTGTTGTAAAGAGCTGTTATTGTCTCTATTGTTTTTCTTGGTATCCTTTTCAGTATTGTGTAGTTTAGGATGACTGATCCTGCGGCTGTGTCGTACTTTTCCTTGATTGCTGATGTTACTTCGTCAATCGTTAAGTCCGCGTCCATGTAAAATCCTCTATTTCTTGTTGCAGTTCTTCCAACTCTTCAGTGTATTTTTCTCGTCTTTGTCTTTCCTGCTCTCCTAGTGACATGTTGGAGCAGACTTCGTAGAAGTATTTGCCGAACGCGTCTGCTTTTTCTTTGTCTGTTATCGCTAGTGTTGGGATTTTTATTGTTGAAATCTTGCTCTTTGTTTGGTTTCTTTTTATAGCGTGTATTTGCTCCCATACTTCTTTTGTGGGTGTGTCTGGTGACAATTTCTGGCAGTATGTTTTCCATGCTGTTTCTTTGGATTTGGTTATCAGTCTGTTGGCTTCGTTCCAGTGGATTTTGTATTCGTTGTAGTTTTCGTCTGTCCTCATTCTTCTGTATTGTTGGAGCGCCTTCTTTCTTTTTTCCAGCGCCTCTGTGCAGCTCTGGTTCCACCAGCCAGCTGGCTGTTTGTTCCATTGTTTTCCTGTTGTTCGCATACTCTGTGTGTCCGCTGTCAGGTATGCAGGCATATTTTTTACTGGGTATGTGTTTTACCGCGGCCTGTAGAATGTTGTTAGTGATTCTTTCTGTGTATTTTTCTATATCTTCACCTTTTGTCTGTTCTATCTCCATCCCGTACAGTTCTTTTCTAAACTGATCCCATTTCGCGTTCTTGAAGTGGAAGGTCGGTTTGTTCCTTTCCTTACTCTTCTGTGCTCTCGTGTTTGTGTTGATGATTATCGGTAGGTGATCGCTGTTGGTGTCTTCTTTTACTTCCCAATGGCTCCTTATTAGGCCCGTTGTTACTATTGTTAAGTCGATTGCTGTGTCGTATCTTCTCGGGTTGGGGTCTATTCGTGCCATCGACCCGTCATTTATCACTGTTAGCTGGTCACTCTCTATAAATTCGATCAATTTTGTTCCCGCTACGCTGCTTCTTGTTCCACCCCACATTGGGTGGCAGTAGTTGAAGTCGCCGACTATTATTGTTGATGTTTTGATTCTGTTCTTTATCTCTATTAGGTCTTCCTCTTCTATTTTTCCTTTGGGGCAGTATACGTTAATTATATTTAGGTTGTTGGGTTTACTCGCAATCTCCGCTGTGATGCCCTCGACGTTGATTGTCCTGAATGTTCCGTTTTCTAGTATTTGTAGATTGTCTTGTATGAGTAGAGCGACTCCTCCTCCTGTTTCTTCCGTCCTGTCGTTCCTGAGTATGTTATAGCCTTTCCATTTGTAGCTGTCTTTTGGTTTCAGGAATGTTTCATGCAGGGCATTCCCTCCCCAGTTGTTCCATGGTGCTGGGGAGGTTTTTTTTCATGCCTCTGCAGTTCCATTGTACTATTCTAATGTTGTTTTTTTTTCCCATTGTCGTGTTGCATTTCTGCTTCTGATTGGTTTATTGTTCTCTTCAGTTCTCCTATGTTTCGCTGTCTACCTCGCTTGTCTCCTCATTCATATATCATTTATATTGTTTGTAAGTTTAATTCATTTTGAACAAATAGTTCTCTTCTTCGTCTCTCTCTCTCTCTCTCTCTCTCTCTCTCTCTCTCTCTCTCTCTCTCTCTCTCTCTCTCTCTCTCTCTCTCTCTTCCCACCCACCCCCTCTCTCTCTCTGCCAAATGGTGCATTACTATCTGACCATCTCTCCTATTTCTTTAAAATAAACATTTCTTATAATAATAAATCATACAATTCAATTGCGCATGCGTTTCCCTAGCTGCTTGGAGCATATTTAAAATATCAGGTTAGGGATTTGATCGGTGATCTTGTAACACCTACAGCTAAACATCAGTGTTCGTCTCTTCTTTCCACGATATGTTCACCATCCTCTCACAATTCCGCTACCTCCAACATTTCATTACTCATTGAAAGAAGAGGACAGGAGAGA
The DNA here is from genome assembly GCA_014155875.1 of Cepaea nemoralis. Lineage (NCBI taxonomy): Eukaryota > Metazoa > Mollusca > Gastropoda > Stylommatophora > Helicidae > Cepaea > Cepaea nemoralis. The sequence goes on from JACEFZ010021686.1 coordinate 18,808, forward strand.
AGACTCAGAAGAACAGAATACACATACGTTTTCATTAGGTGAGATATTGTCTTTATGGCGATATTTCTGTTTTATATAATAATGCCCTCTGGTCTCACATATATCTAATATGCTCATATTAAATCTTCTAATTTCTGTGTTAATTATATGAAAGCTTGGGATAGGTGTGGTAAATCCACTTTACATTACATGTAGCCATAGGAGGCCAGTAAAAAAAATGTTTTTCCCACACTGTGGGAAATTAATGTTTGAAGAGGCATTCGTGTCATTAAAAGTATGCTTATTACTATTAAACTATAAATGTAGGATTTTAAAGTTGATTATAAAATGTAACTAAATAAAGATTAACAGAATGTTTTGTTAAAGATCTTAAAGTATATTTCTTTTATTTATTAAATTTTGCTTTATTTTTAATTGTTTTAATTTGCAAAGTATAGCAAAGACATTAATAAATTAGCTATTAAATGTTATATCTGTTATATAATTTCTTTGATAAACTTTAAGTAGTCTCCCTTGCAAAAATATTAGATAATTATGTCTCTCTACTCATTGCTTATTTATGGGGGTTAACGCAGATGGATCTCCAGATGGGTGTATCGGACGCGGGACATCTTGCTTATGACCTAGAGGTTTTCCGGAAGGTTGTTATGGGAGCGAGGTTCTGCAAAGGACATGCTACTTTTTTTTTTTTTTTTTTTTTAAATAATTGGCCTGTAAAAACAGGCCTGACAAAATTTTTGTGTAGTTAAAAAACCATATAATTTCTGGATAATGCTACTGAATGAATGAATGAACGCAGATGGCGAGAACATTAAAGCGGTTCTCGCCACGTTGTTAGCTTTACGGGATAAATGACCCGGCCTCTCAGAAATCAATGGCAAGCTACTGAGCGTAATCTTGCCAAGAAATCAACGACAGCGATGAAATGGTGGTGTTGACAACGATGTCATGTAAAGGATATGCGGGGAAAAGAACATGGTAATTACAGACTTTCTTTTCGATTCGATTTCACAATTTTCATTACCCATACCCTGTTCAATCTCAAGGAGAAGTTATAGTAGGGTTCATCACCGGCTCAGAATGAATGATAGTCCTGTGACTTGTCAGCCACCAAAGCAGTCGCCCATGGTTTTATCCGCATTGTCTTATCAATCCGAAGGTGATTGTTGCCCATATGGGGTAATGGACTGGGCATTTTACCTTACCGTGTCGCGCTGTTTATAACGTGTTGGCATGGGAGCCAGTCCAACTACTTAAAGTAAAATCTTGCCAAGACATCAACAACAGCAGTTAAATGCTGGTGATTACTGCAACGTTCTGGAAGGGAATGCAACTTTAAAAAAAAAAAATGTTTTATTTCCGCAGAATGCTTGAACAGTTATTAATAAGTGTAGTGATCAATCAAGGCATTACTATCGATCATGTTATTCATTGTGATGTTTTAAATATGCCCTAATTTAGTTTAGTCGACGGATCAACATCACAGCACACGGGTGTAACCCATAAGTGCTCAGTTTTACTCCTGACTCAAGCCTGAGTCCGGAGAATCTCAGCTCAATGCACGAACTCCGTAGCACTGGCGAGGATCCTGAAATACTTTGAGTAGATTTTAAACTCGAAATTTTGCCCGGGCAGCGCCGTTAGGCTACTCTTTTTCGATTTCCAACTGCCAAGGGATATTTTACGTGCGCAGCACACACGGGCGAGCGATCTCACTACCCGGAGACCAGGGGAAATTTTGTTACTAGAAGTCCACGTAAAAATATCACGACCCCCACCGATGCTTGAACTCGGTACCTCCAGCATTCGAGGCGGACACCATACCTTGAGACCAATCAGCCGCCCCCCCCCCCCCCCCCAAAAAAAAATGCCTTAAGCAACTAGGGAAACCAGTTTCCCCCCCCCCCCCCCCTCGTTTCCAACCTGTCTCAGGATATTGCGGTCAACATCAGTATCTTTCAACTGTATGTTGATTCCTAGGTTAGATTACGCTCGTCAGCACATCACGATTTTCTGAGCGACCGGCTCCATACTCTCATAAGTCACTGGTCCATGTAAAATCCTCTATTTCTTGTTGCAGTTCTTCCAACTCTTCAGTGTATTTTTCTCGTCTTTGTCTTTCCTGCTCTCCTAGTGACATGTTTAAGCAGACTTCGTAGAAGTATTTGTCCGAACGCGTCTGCTTTTTCTTTGTCTGTTATCGCTAGTGTTGGGATTTTTATTGTTGAAATCTTGCTCTTTGTTTGGTTTCTTTTTATAGCGTTTATTTGCTCCCATACTTCTTTTGTGGGTGTGTCTGGTGACAATTTCTGGCAGTATATTTTCCATGCTGTTTCTTTGGATTTGGTTATCAGTCTGTTGGCTTCGTTCCAGTGGATTTTGTATTCGTTGTAGTTTTCGTCTGTCCTCATTCTTCTGCATTGTTGGAGCGCCTTCTTTATTTTTTCCAGCGCCTCTGTGTAGCTCTGGTTCCACCAGCCAGCTGGCTGTTTGTTCCATTGTTTTCCCGTTGTTCGCATTCTCTGTGTGTCCGCTGTCAGGTATGCAGGCATATTTTTTTTACTGGGGATGTGTTTTACCGCGGCCTGTAGGATGTTGTTAGTGATTCTTTCTGTGTATTTTTCTATATCTTCACCTTCTGTCCGTTCTATCTCCATCCCATCCAGTTCTTCTCTAAACTGCTCCCATTTCGCGTTCTTGAAGTGGAAGGTCGGTTTGTTCCTTTCCTTACTCTTCTGTGCTCTCGTGTTTGTGTCGATGATTATCGGTAGGTGATCGCTGTTGGTGTCTTCTTTTACTTCCCAATGGCTCCTTATTAGGCCCGTTGTTACTATTGTTAAGTCAATTGCTGTGCCGTATCTTCTCGGGTTGGGGTCTATTCGTGCCATCGACCCGTCATTTATCACTGTTAGCTGGTCACTCTCTATAAATTCGATCAATTTTGTTCCCGCTACGCTGCTTCTTGTTCCACCCCACATTGGGTGGCAGCAGTTGAAGTCGCCGACTATTATTGTTGATGTTTTGATTCTGTTCTTTATCTCTATTAGGTCTTCCTCTTCTATTTTTCCTTTGGGGCAGTATACGTTAATTATATTTAGGTTGTTGAGTTTACTCGCAATCTCCGCTGTGATGCCCTCGACGTTGATTGTCCTGAATGTTCCGTTTTCTATTATTTGTAGATTGTCTTGTATGAGTAGAGCGACTCCTCCTCCTGTTGCTTCCGTCCTGTCGTTCCTGAGTATGTTATAGCCTTTACATTTGTAGCTGTCTTTTGGTTTCAGGAATGTTTCATGCAGGGCATAGATACTGTTTTCCCTCCCCAGTTGTTCCATGGTGCTGGGGAGGTTTTCTTTTCATGCCTCTGCAGTTCCATTGTACTAATCTAATGTTGTTATTGTTCCCCATGGTCGTGTTGTATTTCTGTTTTTGATTGGTTTATTGTTCTCTTCAGTTCTCCTATATTTTGCTGTCTACCTCGCGTGTCTCTTCATTCATATATCATTTATATTGTTTGTAAGTTTAATTCATTTTGAACAAATAATTCTCTTCTCTCTCTCTCTCTCTCTCTCTCTCTCTCTCCTCTCTCTCTCTCTCTCTCTCTCTCTCATCTCTCTCTCTCTCTCTCTCTCTCTCTCTCTCTCTCTCTCTCTCTCTCTCTCTCTCTCTCTCTCTTCCCTCCCCCCTCTCTCTCTGGCAAATGGTGCATTACTTTCTGACCATCTCTCCTATTTCTTTAAAATGAACATTTCTTATAATAATAAATCATACAATTCAATTGCGCATAGCGTTTCCCTAGCTGCTTGAAGCATATTTAAAATATCAGGTTAGGGTTTTGATCGGTGATCTTGTAACACCTACAGCTAAACATCAGTGTTCGTCTCTTCTTTCCACGATATGTTCACATCCTCTCACAATTCCGCTACCTCCAATATTTCATTACTCATTGAGAGAAAAGAACAGGAGAGAAGACTCAGAAGAACAGAATACACATCCGTTTTCATTAGGCGAGATAGTCTTTATGGCGATATTTCTGTTTTATATAATAATTCCCTCTGGTCTCACATAAATATAACATGCTCATATTCAATCTTCTAATTTCTTTGTTAATTATATGGAAGTTTGGGATAGGTGTGGATAATTCTCTTTAAATTATGTGTGGCCGTAAGAGGCCAGTAAAAAAAATGTTTCCCCACACTGTGGGGAATTTTAGGATCAGGAATAACCCATTTGTCATTAAAAGTATGCTTATTAGAATTTTATAATATATGGTGGACTATAAAGTTGATTATAAAATGTAACTAAATAAAGATTCACGGAATTCATTTTTAAAGATCTAAAAGTATTTTTCTTCTTGTTATAAAATTTTTACTTTGCTTTCTAAAATTTCAATTCCGAAAGAATAGGAAAGAGATTAATAAGTTCGCTGTTAATGATTATGTCTGTTATATAATTTCTTTTATAAATCTAAAGTAGCCTCCCTTGCAAAAATACTAGATAATAATGTCCCTCTATGCATTGCTTATTTATGTGGGGTAACGCAGATGGTGAGAACATGAAAGCGGTTCTCGCCGCGTTGTTAGCTTACGGGATAAGTGACCCGGCCTCTCAGAAAGCAATGGCAAGCTACTGAGCGTAATCTTGCCAAGAAATCAACGACAGCGATGAAATGCTGGTGTTGACAACGATGTCATGTAAAGGATATCCATCCATCATGTGCCATGCCGGTAAGCGTGGGCGGTCATGTTCTGCCATCTCACTCGATCACCAGAGTCATGGATCAGTACAGTGTTTCTGTCTCGACCATGTCACAAGGCTAAGCCATCCAGGTCTTCCCCTTGGTCTGTTCACCTCGATCTCATCAGTTAATTAAGGATATGCGAAATAAAATATAAACATGGTAATTGCAGACTTTCTTTTCGATTCGATTTCACAATTTTAATTACCCATACCCTGTTCAATCTCAAGGAGAAGTTATAGTAGGGTTCATCACCGGCTCAGAATGAATGATAGTCCTGTGACTTGTCAGCCACCAAAGCAGTCGCCCATGGTTTTATCCTCATTGTCTTATCAATCCGAAGGTGATTGTTGCCCATATGGGGTAATGGACTGGGCATTTTACCTTACCGTGTCGCGCTGTTTATAACGTGTTGGCATGGGAGCCAGTCGTCAACTACTTAAAGTAAAATCTTGCCAAGACATCAACAACAGCAGTTAAATGCTGGTGATTACTGCAACGTTCTGGAAGGGAATGCAACTTTAAAAAAAAAAAAATGTTTTATTTCCGCAGAATGCTTGAACAGTTATTAATAAGTGTAGTGATCAATCAAGGCATTACTATCGATCATGTTATTCATTGTGATGTTTTAAATATGCCCTAATTTAGTTTAGTCGACGGATCAACATCACAGCACACGGGTGTAACCCATAAGTGCTCAGTTTTACTCCTGACTCAAGCCTGAGTCCGGAGAATCTCAGCTCAATGCACGAACTCCGTAGCACTGGCGAGGATCCTGAAATACTTTGAGTAGATTTTAAACTCGAAATTTTGCCCGGGCAGCGCCGTTAGGCTACTCTTTTTCGATTTCCAACTGCCAAGGGATATTTTACGTGCGCAGCACACACGGGCGAGCGATCTCACTACCCGGAGACCAGGGGAAATTTTGTTACTAGAAGTCCACGTGAAAATATCACGACCCCCACCGATGCTTGAACTCGGTACCTCCAGCATTCGAGGCGGACACCATACCTTGAGACCAATCAGCCGCCCCCCCCCCCCCCCAAAAAAAAAGTGCCTTAAGCAACTAGGGAAACCAGTTTTCCCCCCCCCCCCCTCGTTTCCAACCTGTCTCAGGATATTGCGGTCAACATCAGTATCTTTCAACTGTATGTTGATTCCTAGGTTAGATTACGCTCGTCAGCACATCACGATTTTCTGAGCGACCGGCTCCATACTCTCATAAGTCACTGGTCCATGTAAAATCCTCTATTTCTTGTTGCAGTTCTTCCAACTCTTCAGTGTATTTTTCTCGTCTTTGTCTTTCCTGCTCTCCTAGTGACATGTTTAAGCAGACTTCGTAGAAGTATTTGTCGAACGCGTCTGCTTTTTCTTTGTCTGTTATCGCTAGTGTTGGGATTTTTATTGTTGAAATCTTGCTCTTTGTTTGGTTTCTTTTTATAGCGTTTATTTGCTCCCATACTTCTTTTGTGGGTGTGTCTGGTGACAATTTCTGGCAGTATATTTTCCATGCTGTTTCTTTGGATTTGGTTATCAGTCTGTTGGCTTCGTTCCAGTGGATTTTGTATTCGTTGTAGTTTTCGTCTGTCCTCATTCTTCTGCATTGTTGGAGCGCCTTCTTTATTTTTTCCAGCGCCTCTGTGTAGCTCTGGTTCCACCAGCCAGCTGGCTGTTTGTTCCATTGTTTTCCCGTTGTTCGCATTCTCTGTGTGTCCGCTGTCAGGTATGCAGGCATATTTTTTTTACTGGGGATGTGTTTTACCGCGGCCTGTAGGATGTTGTTAGTGATTCTTTCTGTGTATTTTTCTATATCTTCACCTTCTGTCCGTTCTATCTCCATCCCATCCAGTTCTTCTCTAAACTGCTCCCATTTCGCGTTCTTGAAGTGGAAGGTCGGTTTGTTCCTTTCCTTACTCTTCTGTGCTCTCGTGTTTGTGTCGATGATTATCGGTAGGTGATCGCTGTTGGTGTCTTCTTTTACTTCCCAATGGCTCCTTATTAGGCCCGTTGTTACTATTGTTAAGTCAATTGCTGTGTCGTATCTTCTCGGGTTGGGGTCTATTCGTGCCATCGACCCGTCATTTATCACTGTTAGCTGGTCACTCTCTATAAATTCGATCAATTTTGTTCCCGCTACGCTGCTTCTTGTTCCACCCCACATTGGGTGGCAGCAGTTGAAGTCGCCGACTATTATTGTTGATGTTTTGATTCTGTTCTTTATCTCTATTAGGTCTTCCTCTTCTATTTTTCCTTTGGGGCAGTATACGTTAATTATATTTAGGTTGTTGAGTTTACTCGCAATCTCCGCTGTGATGCCCTCGACGTTGATTGTCCTGAATGTTCCGTTTTCTATTATTTGTAGATTGTCTTGTATGAGTAGAGCGACTCCTCCTCCTGTTGCTTCCGTCCTGTCGTTCCTGAGTATGTTATAGCCTTTGCATTTGTAGCTGTCTTTTGGTTTCAGGAATGTTTCATGCAGGGCATAGATACTGTTTTCCCTCCCCAGTTGTTCCATGGTGCTGGGGAGGTTTTCTTTTCATGCCTCTGCAGTTCCATTGTACTAATCTAATGTTGTTATTGTTCCCCATGGTCGTGTTGTATTTCTGTTTTTGATTGGTTTATTGTTCTCTTCAGTTCTCCTATATTTTGCTGTCTACCTCGCGTGTCTCTTCATTCATATATCATTTATATTGTTTGTAAGTTTAATTCATTTTGAACAAATAATTCTCTTCTCTCTCTCTCTCTCTCTCTCTCTCTCTCTCTCTCTCTCTCTCTCTCTCTCTCTCTCTCTCTCTCTCTCTCTCTCTCTCTCTCTCCTCTCTCTCTCTCTCTCTCTCTCTCTCTCTCTCTCTCTCTCTCTCTCTCTTCCCTCCCCCCTCTCTCTCTGGCAAATGGTGCATTACTTTCTGACCATCTCTCCTATTTCTTTAAAATGAACATTTCTTATAATAATAAATCATACAATTCAATTGCGCATACGTTTCCCTAGCTGCTTGAAGCATATTTAAAATATCAGGTTAGGGTTTTGATCGGTGATCTTGTAACACCTACAGCTAAACATCAGTGTTCGTCTCTTCTTTCCACGATATGTTCACAATCCTCTCACAATTCCGCTACCTCCAATATTTCATTACTCATTGAGAGAAAAGAACAGGAGAGAAGACTCAGAAGAACAGAATACACATCCGTTTTCATTAGGCGAGATAGTCTTTATGGCGATATTTCTGTTTTATATAATAATGCCCTCTGGTCTCACATAAATATAACATGCTCATATTCAATCTTCTAATTTCTTTGTTAATTATATGGAAGTTTGGGATAGGTGTGATAATTCTCTTTAAATTATGTGTGGCCGTAAGAGGCCAGTAAAAAAATGTTTCCCCACACTGTGGGGAATTTTAGGAACAAGTACTACCCATTTGTCATTAAAAGTATGCTTATTAGAATTTTATAATATATGGTGGACTATAAAGTTGATTATAAAATGTAACTAAATAAAGATTCACGGAATTCATTTTTAAAGATCTAAAAGTATTTTTCTTCTTGTTATAAAATTTTTACTTTGCTTTCTAAAATTTCAATTCCGAAAGAATAGGAAAGAGATTAATAAGTTAGCTGTTAATTATTATGTCTGTTATATAATTTCTTTTATAAATCTAAAGTAGCCTCCCTTGCAAAAATACTAGATAATAATGTCCCTCTATGCATTGCTTATTTATGTGGGGTAACGCAGATGGTGAGAACATGAAAGCGGTTCTCGCCGCGTTGTTAGCTTACGGGATAAGTGACCCGGCCTCTCAGAAAGCAATGGCAAGCTACTGAGCGTAATCTTGCCAAGAAATCAACGACAGCGATGAAATGCTGGTGTTGACAACGATGTCATGTAAAGGATATCCATCCATCATGTGCCATGCCGGTAAGCGTGGGCGGTCATGTTCTGCCATCTCACTCGATCACCAGAGTCATGGATCAGTACAGTGTTTCTGTCTCGACCATGTCACAAGGCTAAGCCATCCAGGTCTTCCCCTTGGTCTGTTCACCTCGATCTCATCAGTTAATTAAGGATATGCGAAAATAAAATATAAACATGGTAATTGCAGACTTTCTTTTCGATTCGATTTCACAATTTTAATTACCCATACCCTGTTCAATCTCAAGGAGAAGTTATAGTAGGGTTCATCACCGGCTCAGAATGAATGATAGTACTGTGACTTGTCAGCCACCAAAGCAGTAGCCCATGGTTTTATCCGCATTGTCTTATCAATCCGAAGGTGATTGTTGCCCATATGGGGTAATGGACTGGGCATTTTACCTTACCGTGTCGCGCTGTTTATAACGTGTTGGCATGGGAGCCAGTCCAACTACTTAAAGTAAAATCTTGCCAAGACATCAACAACAGCAGTTAAATGCTGGTGATTACTGCAACGTTCTGGAAGGGAATGCAACTTTTAAAAAAAAACATGTTTTATTTCCGCAGAATGCTTGAACAGTTATTAATAAGTGTAGTGATCAATCAAGGCATTACTATCGATCATGTTATTCATTGTGATGTTTTAAATATGCCCTAATTTAGTTTGGTCGACGGATCAACATCACAGCACACGGGTGTAACCCATAAGTGCTCAGTTTTACTCCTGACTCAAGCCTGAGTCCGGAGAATCTCAGCTCAATGCACGAACTCCGTAGCACTGGCGAGGATCCTGAAATACTTTGAGTAGATTTTAAACTCGAAATTTTGCCCGGGCAGCGCCGTTAGGCTACTCTTTTTCGATTTCCAACTGCCAAGGGATATTTTACGTGCGCAGCACACACGGGCGAGCGATCTCACTACCCGGAGACCAGGGGAAATTTTGTTACTAGAAGTCCACGTGAAAATATCACGACCCCCACCGATGCTTGAACTCGGTACCTCCAGCATTCGAGGCGGACACCATACCTTGAGACCAATCAGCCGCCCCCCCCCCCCCAAAAAAAAAGTGCCTTAAGCAACTAGGGAAACCAGTTTCCCCCCCCCTTCCCCCCCCCTCGTTTCCAACCTGTCTCAGGATATTGCGGTCAACATCAGTATCTTTCAACTGTATGTTGATTCCTAGGTTAGATTACGCTCGTCAGCACATCACGATTTTCTGAGCGACCGGCTCCATACTCTCATAAGTCACTGGTCCATGTAAAATCCTCTATTTCTTGTTGCAGTTCTTCCAACTCTTCAGTGTATTTTTCTCGTCTTTGTCTTTCCTGCTCTCCTAGTGACATGTTTAAGCAGACTTCGTAGAAGTATTTGTCGAACGCGTCTGCTTTTTCTTTGTCTGTTATCGCTAGTGTTGGGATTTTTATTGTTGAAATCTTGCTCTTTGTTTGGTTTCTTTTTATAGCGTTTATTTGCTCCCATACTTCTTTTGTGGGTGTGTCTGGTGACAATTTCTGGCAGTATGTTTTCCATGCTGTTTCTTTGGATTTGGTTATCAGTCTGTTGGCTTCGTTCCAGTGGATTTTGTATTCGTTGTAGTTTTCGTCTGTCCTCATTCTTCTGTATTGTTGGAGCGCCTTCTTTATTTTTTCCAGCGCCTCTGTGTAGCTCTGGTTCCACCAGCCAGCTGGCTGTTTGTTCCATTGTTTTCCCGTTGTTCGCATTCTCTGTGTGTCCGCTGTCAGGTATGCAGGCATATTTTTTTACTGGGGATGTGTTTTACCGCGGCCTGTAGGATGTTGTTAGTGATTCTTTCTGTGTATTTTTCTATATCTTCACCTTCTGTCCGTTCTATCTCCATCCCAGTCCAGTTCTTCTCTAAACTGCTCCCATTTCGCGTTCTTGAAGTGGAAGGTCGGTTTGTTCCTTTCCTTACTCTTCTGTGCTCTCGTGTTTGTGTCGATGATTATCGGTAGGTGATCGCTGTTGGTGTCTTCTTTTACTTCCCAATGGCTCCTTATTAGGCCCGTTGTTACTATTGTTAAGTCGATTGCTGTGTCGTATCTTCTCGGGTTGGGGTCTATTCGTGCCATCGACCCGTCATTTATCACTGTTAGCTGGTCACTCTCTATAAATTCGATCAATTTTGTTCCCGCTACGCTGCTTCTTGTTCCACCCCACATTGGGTGGCAGCAGTTGAAGTCGCCGACTATTATTGTTGATGTTTTGATTCTGTTCTTTATCTCTATTAGGTCTTCCTCTTCTATTTTTCCTTTTGGGCAATATACGTTAATTATATTTAGGTTGTTGAGTTTACTCGCAATCTCCGCTGTGATGCCCTCGACGTTGATTGTCCTGAATGTTCCGTTTTCTATTATTTGTAGATTGTCTTGTATGAGTAGAGCGACTCCTCCTCCTGTTGCTTCCGTCCTGTCGTTCCTGAGTATGTTATAGCCTTTACATTTGTAGCTGTCTTTTGGTTTCAGGAATGTTTCATGCAGGGCATAGATACTGTTTTCCCTCCCCAGTTGTTCCATGGTGCTGGGGAGGTTTTCTTTTCATGCCTCTGCAGTTCCATTGTACTAATTCTAATGTTGTTATTGTTCCCCATGGTCGTGTTGTATTTCTGTTTTTGATTGGTTTATTGTTCTCTTCAGTTCTCCTATATTTTGCTGTCTACCTCGCGTGTCTCTTCATTCATATATCATTTATATTGTTTGTAAGTTTAATTCATTTTGAACAAATAATTCTCTTCTCTCTCTCTCTCTCTCTCTCTCTCTCTCTCTCTCTCTCTCTCTCTCTCTCTCTCTCTCTCTCTCTCTCTCTCTCTCTCTCTCCTCTCTCTCTCTCTCTCTCTCTCTCTCTCTCTCTCTCTCTCTCTCTCTCTCTCTCTTCCCTCCCCCCCTCTCTCTCTGGCAAATGGTGCATTACTTTCTGACCATCTCTCCTATTTCTTTAAAATGAACATTTCTTATAATAATAAATCATACAATTCAATTGCGCATACGTTTCCCTAGCTGCTTGAAGCATATTTAAAATATCAGGTTAGGGTTTTGATCGGTGATCTTGTAACACCTACAGCTAAACATCAGTGTTCGTCTCTTCTTTCCACGATATGTTCACAATCCTCTCACAATTCCGCTACCTCCAATATTTCATTACTCATTGAGAGAAAAGAACAGGAGAGAAGACTCAGAAGAACAGAATACACATCCGTTTTCATTAGGCGAGATAGTCTTTATGGCGATATTTCTGTTTTATATAATAATGCCCTCTGGTCTCACATAAATATAACATGCTCATATTCAATCTTCTAATTTCTTTGTTAATTATATGGAAGTTTGGGATAGGTGTGATAATTCTCTTTAAATTATGTGTGGCCGTAAGAGGCCAGTAAAAAAATGTTTCCCCACACTGTGGGGAATTTTAGGAACTAAGTACTACCATTTGTCATTGAAAAGTATGCTTATTAGAATTTTATAATATATGGTGGACTATAAAGTTGATTATAAAATGTAACTAAATAAAGATTCACGGAATTCATTTTTAAAGATCTAAAAGTATTTTTCTTCTTGTTATAAAATTTTTACTTTGCTTTCTAAAATTTCAATTCCGAAAGAATAGGAAAGAGATTAATAAGTTAGCTGTTAATTATTATGTCTGTTATATAATTTCTTTTATAAATCTAAAGTAGCCTCCCTTGCAAAAATACTAGATAATTATGTCCCTCTATGCATTGCTTATTTATGTGGGGTAACGCAGATGGTGAGAACATGAAAGCGGTTCTCGCCGCGTTGTTAGCTTACGGGATAAGTGACCCGGCCTCTCAGAAAGCAATGGCAAGCTACTGAGCGTAATCTTGCCAAGAAATCAACGACAGCGATGAAATGCTGGTGTTGACAACGATGTCATGTAAAGCATATCCATCCATCCTGTGCCATGCCGGTAAGCGTGGGCGGTCATGTTCTGCCATCTCACTCGATCACCAGAGTCATGGATCAGTACAGTGTTTCTGTCTCGACCATGCCACAAGGCTAAGCCATCCAGGTACTTGCTTCTAGGTCTTCCCCTTGGTCTGTTCACCTCGATCTCATCAGTTAATTAAGGATATGCGGAAATAAAAAATAAACATGGTAATTGCAGACTTTCTTTTCGATTCGATTTCACAATTTTAATTACCCATACCCTGTTCAATCTCAAGGAGAAGTTATAGTAGGGTTCATCACCGGCTCAGAATGAATGATAGTCCTGTGACTTGTCAGCCACCAAAGCAGTTGCCCATGGTTTTATCCTCATTGTCTTATCAATCCGAAGGTGATTGTTGCCCATATGGGGTAATGGACTGGGCATTTTACCTTACCGTGTCGCGCTGTTTATAACGTGTTGGCATGGGAGCCGGTCGTTCAAACTACTTAAAGTAAAATCTTGCCAAGACATCAACAACAGCAGTTAAATGCTGGTGATTACTGCAACGTCCTGGAAGGGAATGCAACTTTTAAAAAAAAAAACATGTTTTATTTCCGCAGAATGCTTGAACAGTGTAGTGATCAATCAAGGCATTACTATCAATCATGTTATTCATTGTGATGTTTTAAATATGCCCTAATTTAGTTTAGTCGACGGATCAACATCACAGCACACGGGTGTAACCCATAAGTGCTCAGTTTTACTCCTGACTCAAGCCTGAGTCCGGAGAATCTCAGCTCAATGCACGAACTCCGTAGCACTGGCGAGGATCCTGAAATACTTTGAGTAGATTTTAAACTCGAAATTTTGCCCGGGCAGCGCCGTTAGGCTACTCTTTTTCGATTTCCAACTGCCAAGGGATATTTTACGTGCGCAGCACACACGGGCGAGCGATCTCACTACCCGGAGACCAGGGGAAATTTTGTTACTAGAAGTCCACGTGAAAATATCACGACCCCCACCGATGCTTGAACTCCGGTACCTCCAGCATTCGAGGCGGACACCATACCTTGAGACCAATCAGCCTCCCCCCCCCCCCCCCAAAAAAAAGTGCCTTAAGCAACTAGGGAAACCAGTTTTTTTCCCCCCTCGTTTCCAACCTGTCTCAGGATATTGCGGTCAACATCAGTATCTTTCAGCTGTATGTTGATTCCTAGGTTAGATTACGCTCGTCAGCACATCACGATTTTCTGAGCGACCGGCTCCATACTCTCATAAGTCACTGGTCCATGTAAAATCCTCTATTTCTTGTTGCAGTTCTTCCAACTCTTCAGTGTATTTTTCTCGTCTTTGTCTTTCCTGCTCTCCTAGTGACATGTTGGAGCAGACTTCGTAGAAGTATTTGTCGAACGCGTCTGCTTTTTCTTTGTCTGTTATCGCTAGTGTTGGGATTTTTATTGTTGAAATCTTGCTCTTTGTTTGGTTTCTTTTTATAGCGTTTATTTGCTCCCATACTTCTTTTGTGGGTGTGTCTGGTGACAATTTCTGGCAGTATGTTTTCCATGCTGTTTCTTTGGATTTGGTTATCAGTCTGTTGGCTTCGTTCCAGTGGATTTTGTATTCGTTGTAGTTTTCGTCTGTCCTCATTCTTCTGTATTGTTGGAGCGCCTTCTTTCTTTATTCCAGCGCCTCTGTGCAGCTCTGGTTCCACCAGCCAGCTGGCTGTTTGTTCCATTGTTTTCCCGTTGTTCGCATTCTCTGTGTGTCCGCTGTCAGGTATGCAGGCATATTTTTTTTACTGGGGATGTGTTTTACCGCGGCCTGTAGGATGTTGTTAGTGATTCTTTCTGTGTATTTTTCTATATCTTCACCTTCTGTCCGTTCTATCTCCATCCCGTCCAGTTCTTCTCTAAACTGCTCCCATTTCGCGTTCTTGAAGTGGAAGGTCGGTTTGTTCCTTTCCTTACTCTTCTGTGCTCTCGTGTTTGTGTCGATGATTATCGGTAGGTGATCGCTGTTGGTGTCTTCTTTTACTTCCCAATGGCTCCTTATTAGGCCCGTTGTTACTATTGTTAAGTCAATTGCTGTGTCGTATCTTCTCGGGTTGGGGTCTATTCGTGCCATCGACCCGTCATTTATCACTGTTAGCTGGTCACTCTCTATAAATTCGATCAATTTTGTTCCCGCTACGCTGCTTCTTGTTCCACCCCACATTGGGTGGCAGCAGTTGAAGTCGCCAACTATTATTGTTGATGTTTTGATTCTGTTCTTTATCTCTATTAGGTCTTCCTCTTCTATTTTTCCTTTGGGGCAGTATACGTTAATTATATTTAGGTTGTTGGGTTTACTCGCAATCTCCGCTGTGATGCCCTCGACGTTGATTGTCCTGAATGTTCCGTTTTCTATTATTTGTAGATTGTCTTGTATGAGTAGAGCGACTCCTCCTCCTGTTGCTTCCGACCTGTCGTTCCTGAGTATGTTATAGCCTTTGCATTTGTAGCTGTCTTTTGGTTTCAGGAATGTTTCATGCAGGGCATAGATACTGTTTTCCCTCCCCAGTTGTTCCATGGTGCTGGGGAGGTTTTCTTTTCATGCCTCTGCAGTTCCATTGTACTATTCTAATGTTGTTTTTTTTCCCCATGGTCGTGTTGTATTTCTGTTTTTGATTGGTTTATTGTTCTCTTCAGTTCTCCTATATTTTGCTGTCTACCTCGCGTGTCTCTTCATTCATATATCATTTATATTGTTTGTAAGTTTAATTCATTTTGAACAAATAGTTCTCTTCTTCCTCTCTCTCTCTCTCTCTCTCTCTCTCTCTCTCTCTCTCTCTCTCTCTCTCTCTCTCTCTCTCTCTCTCTCTCTCTCTCTTCCACCCCCCCCCCCCTCTCTCTCTCTGCCAAATGGTGCATTACTTTCTGACCATCTCTCCTATTTCTTTAAAATGAACATTTCTTATAATAATAAATCATACAATTCAATTGCGCATGCGTTTCCCTAGCTGCTTGAAGCATATTTAAAATATCAGGTTAGGGTTTTGATCGGTGATCTTGTAACACCTACAGCTAAACATCAGTGTTCGTCTCTTCTTTCCACGATATGTTCACCATCCTCTCACAATTCCGCTACCTCCAACATTTCATTACTCATTGAGAGAAGAGAACAGGAGAGAAGACTCAGAAGTACAGAATACACATCCGTTTTCATTAGGCGAGATAGTCTTTATGGCGATATTTCTGTTTTATATAATAATGCCCTCTGGTCTCACATATATCTAACATGCTCATATTCAATCTTCTAATTTCTTTGTTAATTATATGGAAGTTTGGGATAGGTGTGATAATTCTCTTTAAATTATGTGTGGCCGTAAGAGGCCAGTAAAAAAATGTTTCCCCACACTGTGGGGCTTTTAGAAGATAACATAAATGTCTGTTATCATTGAAAGTATGCTTATTAGAATTTTATAATATATGGTGGACTATAAAGTTGATTATAAAATGTAACTAAATAAAGATTCACGGAATTCATTTTTAAAGATCTAAAAGTATTTTTCTTCTTGTTATAAAATTTTTACTTTACTTTCTAAAATTTCAATTCCGAAAGAATAGGAAAGAGATTAATAAGTTAGCTGTTAATGATTATGTCTGTTATATAATTTCATTTATAAATCTAAAGTAGCCTCCCTTGCAAAAATACTAGATAATTATGTCCCTCTATGCATTGCTTATTTATGTGGGGTAACGCAGATGGTGAGAACATGAAAGCGGTTCTCGCCGCGTTGTTAGCTTACGGGATAAGTGACCCGGCCTCTCAGAAAGCAATGGCAAGCTACTGAGCGTAATCTTGCCAAGAAATCAACGACAGCGATGAAATGCTGGTGTTGACAACGATGTCATGTAAAGGATATCCATCCATCATGTGCCATGCCGGTAAGCGTGGGCGGTCATGTTCTGCCATCTCACTCGATCACCAGAGTCATGGATCAGTACAGTGTTTCTGTCTCGACCATGCCACAAGGCTAAGCCATCCAGGTACTTGCTTCTAGGTCTTCCCCTTGGTCTGTTCACCTCGATCTCACCAGTTAATTAAGGATATGCGGAAATAAAATATAAACATGGTAATTGCAGACTTTCTTTTCGATTCGATTTCACAATTTTAATTACCCATACCCTGTTCAATCTCAAGGAGAAGTTATAGTAGGGTTCATCACCGGCTCAGAATGAATGATAGTCCTGTGACTTGTCAGCCACCAAAGCAGTTGCCCATGGTTTTATCCGCATTGTCTTATCAATCCGAAGGTGATTGTTGCCCATATGGGGTAATGGACTGGGCATTTTACCTTACCGCGTCTCGCTGTTTATAACGTGTTGGCATGGGAGCCGGTCGTTCAAACTACTTAAAGTAAAATCTTGCCAAGACATCAACAACAGCAGTTAAATGCTGGTGATTACTGCAACGTTCTGGAAGGGAATGCAACTTTAAAAAAAAAACATGTTTTATTTCCGCAGATTGCTTGAACAGTTATTAATAAGTGTAGTGATCAATCAAGGCATTACTATCAATCATGTTATTCATTGTGATGTTTTAAATATGCCCTAATTTAGTTTAGTCGACGGATCAACATCACAGCACACGGGTGTAACCCATAAGTGCTCAGTTTTACTCCTGACTCAAGCCTGAGTCTGGAGAATCTCAGCTCAATGCACAAACTCCGTAGCACTGGCAAGGCTCCTGAAATACTTTGGGTAGACTTTTAACTCGAAATTTTGTATGGGCAGCGCCGTTAGGCTACTCTTTTTCGATTTCCAACTGCCAAGGGATATTTTACGTGCGCAGCACACACGGGCGAGCGATCTCAATATCCGGAGACCAGGGGAAAGCTTTGTTACTAGAAGTCCACGTGAAAATATCACGTCCCCCATACCTCGAGACCAATCAGCCTCCCCCCCCCCAAAAAAAAAGTGCTCTAAGCAACTAGGGAAACCAGTCTCCCCCCCCCCCCCCCCCCCCCCGCGCGTTTCCATCCTGTCGAGATGAAGAAGAAGAAGAAGAAGAAGAAGAAGAAGAAGAAGAAGAAGAAGAAGAAGAAGAAGAAGAAGAAGAAGAAGAAGAAGAAGAAGAAGAAGAAGAAGAAGAAGAAGAAGAAGAAGAAGAAGAAGAAGAAGATTACAAGGATGAGGAAGAAGAATACAAGGATGAGGAAGAAGATTACAAAGAAGAAGAAGATTAAAAAGAAGAAGTAGATTACAAGGAAGAAGAAGTTTACAAGAAAGAAGAATATTACAAGGAAGAAGATTACAAGGAAGAAAAAATAGATTACGAGGAAGAAGAAGATTACAAGGAAGAAGAAGAGTAAAAGGAAGAAGAAGATTACAAGGAAGAAGAAGATTACATGGAAGAAGAAGATTACAAGGAAGAAGAAGATTACAAGGAAGAAGAAGATTAAAAAGAAGAAGAAGATTACAAGGAAGAAGAAGAAGATTACAAGGAAGAAGAAGAAGATTACAAGGAAGAAGAAGATTACAAGATGAAGAAGATCACAAGGAAGAAGAAGATTACAAGGAAGAAGAAGATTACAAGGAAGAAGAAGAATACAAGGTGTCGTGTGTGTGTAAAGAATGAATGTCGTATTAGTTACTTGTTCTTCTCTACCACTTTAGTGTCGTCCCTGGAGTGAAGGGAATCAACACCCACATTAATTTTTTTATCCAATATCTCTATCCTGTAGATATCCAGCAGACTCCGTCCACACACTCCCTCAATCTGAGGACACCTTCTTCTCACTCTTGCTCACTCCTGGATCATGCCCCCTCTCATTCTTCTCCAACATAACATACTTGACAACTCTAGCCTCAACAAATAAAAACAAGAAATTTATTAAAGCAAAGAGTATATGTAGGAGAAGTGTGTGTGTGTGTGTGTGTGTGTGTGTGTGTGTGTGTGTGTGTGTGTGTGTGTGTGTGTGTGTGTGTGTGTGTGTGTAAGGTGTAGAATGTGTGACGTGTACTCTAAAGTGTCTACTGGACTCAGATCAGTGTTCAAGAGTATAGTCATTTGCATCCTTGTGCTGACAACACACCAGCACCATGTATTCCATACAAGTAGCCTCACCCAGGTGATGCTCCTGCGGTCACGTGAAGACTTCCTCCGTTGTCTCTGGAACCACTAGGATGCTTGAACCCTGACAAAACACTGTCTAATGAGAGTCTTCAATCTGATTCACACTATGAATTTCCTCTGTTATTTAACGGATTGTTAATCAGGAAATTCTAAACCTATTGTCACTGTTATTGGAGAAATCTTAATGGATCTAGAGTCACTGCTTCTAAAGATTCCTCATATTAACACCACAATCTTACTGTTCTGGATAACAGTATAAATTATACAATGTTCTGACTGTTCATTGATACATCTATCACTTGGCTAAACATCAATCTCATCAACATGTCCTGCTCAGCAGAAGCCAGGTTCCCGCAAACCAACTTGGGTATAAGCCCTATGTAGCGGCCTCTCAGCAACCTCTGTCTTCAGATTCTGAGCGATCATCTTCTAAATTTGTGTTAGTCCCACCGCTGAAAATCACAGCACACATACGTGGACCTGGAAATTGAACCTGTAGAATAGAGAATACTATGGTGAGGGCAACTCAGTCCTGGCCAGAATTAGGTAAGTGTAGGCCAATAACAGCACTCAGATCTATAACAGAGATCCGATCTCTGTCATACGGCCAAATAACTCAATCATATGATCTGAGACATGGCAACACCAGGAAAGAATAAAGGAACGGGTAGAAACCCAGCAGATGCCTTACTGGAAGATCCTACCATTTCACATTCCTCTCCTCCCTCTCAACCATCCTTAATCTCTCTAATTATTATTCCACTATATTGTCCTCAACTCCCTGGGTAAAATGATATATCACACAAGCTAGTTGAAGCCACACAATAGAATACTAGTGCCGACGCTCCTATGATACTTTCTAGCACCGCACTTATAGACCATTCTATCACTAATCATAATACATTATATCACTGCACCTTTAATACATTATATCACCGCACAGTACTGTACTATATTCCTAATCATACTCTTAAGTCAGATATTATTAATTGCCTACCATATGCCCATTCTAGTTGTTACTCGAGAAACTAGGCAATCCGATTGGATCTATGTCCGCGGATAACTATCACTACTTAGACAGTCTAGTCCCTCTCATATAACACAACTCGGAATAATGCACCGATCTCAACACTTCAGAATGTTATTCCCAACTCCCTCCACCTGTTTACCGCAACTGGGTTTTATATGGGTGCTTGAGTGACGTCACCAAAAGTCCAGACGCCAATCAGTCCAGAATCTGGCTTTGTCCTCCTGTTTCTAGACTAACCGGAGTCAATTAGCTGTCAAGTTTCCTTTCATCTGGGTAGATCTTTGTTTCATCCAACAAATATCCTGGCTGTCTATGAGCCAGAGACCTTTCCCTCACATCTGACAGAATCCTTCCGACCTCTAGCAGACACTCTGTCCATCACTTTCAACGGCCAACTCCCGCTTCGTAGACAGATGTCGCCAGTACACGTCTCTCGAACAACAACCTGTCAACACACTGTCGACCGTGTGTAGACAACTCGACGTGACTCACTTTGATCTCATACACCAATGCTGACCAGGTGCAGACAGTTTTAAAAACGTATTTTCCTCAGTTGATTCAACATCACAGGGTCTAATGTGTTTGCAAACCAATGTCGGGCTTGGTTGTCATCGGTCGCAACTAACAAGTTTATTTAACTCGTGACATAGGCCCCCTCCTAAGAGAGTAGTCCGCAACAACTCTTTCTTCTTGGAGGTTCGATCCAGATGACCTATTCCTCTTCTTCAGGAGCTGGATGTCTAGACAGGAAATCAGCTCCAACATTTTCCCTCCCAGGTATATACTCCACTGTAAAGTGGTATGGCTGAAGTAGCAACGACCACCGCATCAAACGGGCGTTGAGCTTCTGAGAAGTGGCCAGGAATATCAATGGTTGATGATCCGACTGAACTCGAAACTGAACTCCATACAAATAAGGCTGGAATTTTTGTACAGCCCATACGAGAGCCAAACACTCTCTCTCAACGGTCGAATAATTCATCTCAGCCGGGAGAAGTTTCTTGCTTGCGTATGCCACTGGTTTCAAAACTGAAGCATCGTCTTTTCCTTCCTGTAACAAAGCTGCCCCAATCCCAATCCCACTTGCATCCGTTCTCAACACAAATGGTTTGGAAAGGTCCGGGAGCTGTAATACAGGTTTGCTGACCAAGGCCTCCTTCAACTGACTGTAGGCACTCTCACATTCTGGTGTCCAAACTATTTGGTCTGGGAATCCCTTTTTCAAGGTTTCTGTTAATGGAGCTCCCAGTTCAGTGAAATGTGGGATAAATTTGTGGTAGAACCCACACAACGAGAGAAAAGATCGCACATCTTTCTTCGTTTTTGGCCTTGGAGCACTTCTGATTTTCTCTAGGTTCTTTTCCTCTGGGACAATGTGTCCTGGAGTGATGGTGTGACCTAGAAATTCCAGAGTCTGGTAACTGATCATGCACTTGGTTGGGCTAGCTGTTGTAACAATGCGTATACAGAGGATTAACAAGTTCTGCTGTGTTAATTCAAACAGGCTTTATTTACATGATGGTCGATACAAAATCCAAGTACAAATCAATCGTGATGTTGTCTTCTCTTCCCTCGTCCTTGGTGGTCACTACCCAACAACCAGCTACGTCACGACTTGAGCATCCTTCTTACTGTTCTATATGGATGCTCAAGCGTGCTGTAGTCTTGCACCCCTAAGCTAATACTGATATGATATTCATTCTGCTACACCTCCCTGTCTTTTAAAAGACTTTTCTTCTTCAAAAGTCTTAACTCCTAACCCCTTTATCCTACACCTTCTCTCCTTACCTCCCATAATTTCTCTAAGCCGCCCCAAACTAACTCTATTTTAGGTGAATATTTCCTTCTAATTGTACCACATAGCAAACCACTATGAAGTTATATTTCGTCTTCGTTTCTGGCTCTTCAAAGTTTCTTTACAAAATATATATATATATCATAAGAATGGCTCGTATCAATCGTTATCGTACACTTGACATTATGAAATTTCTCATTCACACAACACAGGATAGACAGAAAAGATGTAGTTAAAAAAAAGTAAAGAAGGGGTGCGCACCCAATTTATGAAAAGTATAAGGAAATAGTCAACACAATCACATTTACCTCTCTTGCCAACGAAAAAACTTTTGTAAAAAGTTTTTTAAAATATATGTTATGAAATACATCTCTGTTCACTATAAATTAAGTTGATCTAAGTTTTCTCAACATTTATATACTCAACATTTATATTGCCATCCACAACCTTGTCTATATTTCACTTATCTCACCTTCAACCATGAAGCAATGTTCATATTCCATGAACATTTTAAATTAATTAACGCTGTTTTTTCACAGCTCCTATAATTTGCCCCCTCACATCCCATGACACGCCTCCTTGTTTATTTATTCCATATACCCAACCTTATATGCTGCCATTCACAGCCCCCTTTTTATCTATTCTCTATTACTCAACTATCATATCGTTACTCCTAATATGGTATCCAATGCATATATCTTCAATTAATGCTGACTTTAATGCAGCTCCTATTTTAACTTTCCCATAACCATCCCCGGCATATGTTTCTAATACTTCATAGCCATATCAACCTCTTTATGCTGATTATCACAGCAACAGAATATACCCATGAACATATTATTCACAAAGATAATGTGTCTCTCTACTAGTCCTCAGTAGTTTATTACTATTTTCTGAACGAAGGGTTCTATATAAAGTCCCGTGTATTGTTTTTATACTGGACAAAATCATAACTGTTTATAATTTAAACTCAACTTAACCGATTTCTAACATATTTATAAACAAGGTAATTCTTATTTAACACACAAGACAATTCACTTAAATTATGAGTTAGGCGAAATAAAATCACAACAGGACATCATACCCCAAGTTTTTATACATCATTTATGTTTCCCCTCATATCAATTAAAGGTATTAACTCATTCAAAGAAAAACATATTTTAAAATAATATAACATACATCCTATCTATTGTTAGTCTCTTTTATGGACTAACAATAACTTATTTATCTATTTAAGAAAACTCAAGAAGTCAAACCATAAAATCAATTGGCAATAAAATTACAGTAAAAAATATACCTCACTCGAATTTACATCCATATTACTTATCTTAATATCTAATTATGTCTATTCCTCAAGACAACTCATTATAAGTATCAATAGAACCTTTTTCCATAACAAATGTGTCATATACATCCTTAAGTATCATTTTCCTTTTTAAATCATGAAATTTATATCTTGCTATCTGCAGTATTTTCTATCAATTTATTTCCTACGTTTCCATTTCCTCAGTAACTCCAAGTTCCTTTGAATAAGTGCTATCTCCACATCAATATCTTCTTCTTCGTATAAAGTACTACTTTCTTCCATACTACTATTTGATTCTGAATTTTCATCCATTTCTTCTTCATCTGTATGTCTATTACTAGCAGCTGCCAATCTTTTTTTTTCTATATCCAATCTAATTTTTTTATCATCGTTTCTTAACGACCTTTCTAATAGGGGTATATATTCGTCGCTTGATGAATTTTCCCTAATTCTTCTCTGTCTTTTCACTTCTCTTTCACTCTGTCTCTCTATTCTCCTTTTCGTTGCTTGTCTAGTATTTTTAAATGGAGCACCTATCTCTTCTTCCATAGATTCTATACTATCATAATGACCCTCATTCATATTTTTTTCTTCTATCGTTTTCGGTATTGTCTGTTCATGAGTATCATCACAAACTGGAGTTGTTATTAATTGACTTTGTGCTGGATCTTTTCTAAAATCTGGGGGTATTGTAGCTCTTCTGACGACTTGTTCATCTAAGTATCCGGTGTCTGAATAATAATTATTATTATAATTATTATTTCCCTTATCATCATTATCTCTTCTTAAGTGCTCTACTTGTGCCCTTGCTATATGTCACGTGATCTGGTTCTTTATACTGTACGATACATTTCCTAGCTTTTCTAAAATGTAATAACCTGGAACCCAACGAGCATCAAACTTAGAGTTCCTTCTATGCTTCTTATAATAAACTCTATCACCTACTTTAAACTCATGTAATTTTGTATTCACGTTTCTGTACTTTTTCTGTCTTTCTCTAGCTTTAATTATATTGTTCTTTAATCTTACATGTGCTTTATGCATTTCTTGTATGATGACCTCTTGAAAGTCTTCCCCCATATATTTACATCTTGGTTTTAACAGATTATCTATGGGTAGTATTGGCTCTCTCCCGTGTAATAAATAAAATGGTGAAAACCCTGTGCTCTCATTTTGATTTGTGCGTATAGCGCTAAGCGCAGGTCCTAGGAATAGATCCCAATCTTTTTCATGTTCATCGACAATCTTTGCTATAATATCGTACAATGTTCTATGTTGTCTTTCGTTCTTAGCATTTGAAGAAGGTCTATAGTATGAGGTCTTTATATGTTTTATATTCAAATCTTTTAATAACTTTTCGAATTTCTTATTCACAAATTCTTTACCATTATCCGTGAGTACAATCTGTGGGCAACTAAATCTTGGTACGAATTCCTGTAAAAAAATATTAATGATAGTATATGCGCTCTTATCTGGGATTGCATAAACATTCCGGCCAGAGACTAGACGTCCACCATATGAATTAGATATACGTTCCCTGATAATGTTCTAGGGTGAGGACCTGATATATCTAAACTAACTTTTTGCATTGGAAACTGAGGAATATCTGTATCTTGTAAGGGACACTTAATTGTTTTCATATTCCTTAATCTGCATCTTTCACACGTATCGACATATTTACAAGCAGTTTTAAATAAATTCGGCCAATAATATTTATTCGTAAGTGCTTTCACTAATTTATCACGACCGAGATGACCATTCTCATCATGATATGCTTTTAAAACTTCACTTTCCAAATGTTTTGGAATATATTTCCTTAGCTGTTCGTTTCTTTCACTCATGTAATATAACTGTTCATCCTCTTGCAAAACTAAATAATTCTTCTTATACTTATTCTCATCCGTTTCTTTTAATTTCTGTTTTATTTCTAAGACTTTTGGATCTAATTCTTGTTCTTTCATATTAAATTGTGCTAAATGTGGGTCTTCTGCTCTAGGTTCAGACTCTTGATCCGACAGTAAACTCTCAAAATCTTCTCTATATATTATGGCAGAATCTAATATATTTACTTGCCAGTTTCGGTCGTCTATCTTCGGTTCACCTTCGTCTTCCGAGTTTCCTGATGACTGTGGATACGGGATTCTAGACAATAGATCTGCACATGTGTTGTTCCTACCTGGTATGTATTCTATTCTAGTATTGTATCCCTGTAGATTCAACGCCCATGTCTGTATTTTCCTGTTCTGCACTGGAGCTTCTAACAAAGATTTAAAGGCATGTGGTCAGTTCTAATAATAAAATTTGCGTTATGTAGATAGTAGTTAAGTTTCTGAAGAGCATAATGAATAGCATAAGCCTCCTTCTCAATAGTAGACCATTTCCGCTGAGACCTGCTAAGTTTATGAGACAAGAAATAGATTGGCCTTTCATTTTTAACCCCTGGTATTCCAGATTCTTTTCCTTCATATGGTTGAACCAAACACGCTCCTATAGCATTATCTGAAGCATCTGTATATAATATTAACTGTTTATTCAAATCTGGATATGTCAATAGTGGCACTACTGTTAAGCTATTTTTTAAAAACTCGAACGCTTTTTGACATTCATCATCCCACTTAAATCTAGCGTATTTGCCAGTTACGTTAGTAATAGGCTCTGCTATTTTTGAGAACCCTGGAATGAAACGCCGATAATACCCACAGGTTCCGATAAACGCACGAACTTCTTTTACGTTAGTTGGAGGCGGTAGTTCCTTAATAACTTTTATCTTGTCCTGATCTGGTTTAATTCCGTCTCTATTAATAATATACCCCAAATACTTTGTTTCTGTTTTTAAAAATTCGCATTTACTGAGCTTCAGTTTGACATCATGTATTCTTAATCTGTCGAATACTAATTTTACATGTTTTAAGTGATCATCTATCTCCTGCTGTATAAATTAAAATGTCATCTATGTATGCCAATGCAAACTTTTGCATACCCTCTAATACTTGATTAATTAATAGCATATAATGAGAGGGCGCTGTACGTACTCCAAAAGGCATTCGTAAGAATTCGTAAGAACCTGCGTGTGTACAAAAAGCACTCTTTTTCTGGGCGTCTGGGGACATAGGTATACACCAAAATCCTGATCTTGCATCTAACGTGGTAAAGAAAGTAGACCCATTAAGTAAGCCCAAAATATCGTCAATCACCGGTAATGGGTACGCTATATTTTTAGTGATTTTGCTCAACGCCCGGTAGTCGCAGCAGAATCGATGTGAACCATCAGCTTTGGTCACAATTACTATCGGAGATGACCATTCTGACTTCGATCTTGTTATTATTCCTGCTTTCAACATATCTTCTATTGCCTTTTCAACAATTTCTCTATTTCGTAGGGGAGTTCTATACGGTTTTAAACTAATTGGTGGATGATCTCCAGTATCTATTTCCATCGTAACTGTTTTTGTCCTTCCCAATTCTAAATCATTAATTGCAAATACATCCTGATTCTCTTTTATAAGTTGTTCTAATACTTTCTTATTTTCTGGTGGAGTTTTTAACTGTGCCAACAATTCTTGCTCTCTTGTTATTTTGTCTAGTGAATGTATTTGGGCTGTATTTCTTCTGAATGGATGGATCAATTCATCCTTCTGCACGTTCCTTTTTCTTTCGCGTCTGCGTCTGTTATTAATTCTTTCACTAGGAGTTTCTGAATAATTTATTCCCGGCATTTCTACTCTATCTGTTGCTAATATGTCATTAATGTTATGTTCTACTTTGGCTATTACACATCCTCTGTATAATTTAATTTCTCTACCTGTGTTGTTAATAATCATTACTGGAAAAGTTAAGTGTTTATCTAATGATATTATTCCATCCGGAACTTCTAGACCAGGCTCATCAATTACCTCCCTTTGCAATTCAGTGATTCTAACTGTGTGTCCTGCTAAATAATATGGATTTCTTTTAACCTTTGCCTGTATCAAATTAACCGACTGTGGTTTTAACGTCGTAGACATTTTAACTCTAACCAGTGCTGATATATGCATGTCCTCCTCTAAATCTACGTACACGTCCTTGAATTTTAATTTATGTAGATCAAACATAAGTCTTACACCATTTTTTATTAGAAAATCTCTACCTATAAGCATATTTCTATTTAAATCTTTCACTACATGGAAAAGATGTCTTATGTTGACTCCCCCCAATTTAAGATTTATTATTGTTTGACCAACTACTTGTAAATTTTGTCCTGTAACAGAGTGAAGATTATTATGACTCCTAAATATTCTGCAATTTATCATTATTTTATATAAAAAACTTTCTTTGATTACACTAACCTGAGCTCCCGAATCAATTAATGTACGAACTCTATATTTTCCTATTTCTATTATACATGAGCTGGGATCTGTTTTATTCTCTGTAAACTGTTTGATTTCATCTAGTTGAAAGTATTCTCTACTCGTCCTACTATACCTGTTATTAAAATATTCTTTAAATCTTGGGACCTTGTTATTTTCCCTCCTACTACAGGTCCTATTTAATAGGTAGGGCGTCGGTTTTCCTGCGTTCTTGTACTTGTAAAACTTCTGTGTCTATCTTCAACATTCCTATTTAATCTGCTATTGCCATTTCTACTTTGTGTATTCGACTGGACACGCCTGTTACCACAGAAGCGAAAATTGTGTCCACGTTGGCCACAAGACCAACAGACTATATTTGTGTTATTTGTGTTACCTACCGTCTCACTTGTAGGATTTCTCATTTGTCTTCTTTCATCATAAGCATTTCTATTACTACCTTGTAATGTCTGTATACCTCCTCTCCTATTCCATCCGAACCTTGTTTGTCCTACCTCCATGGGCTCTTCAATCCTATCCTCTCGACTGGTACCTATTTCTCGTCCTACTCTCAATCTAAATCTACGTCTCAAGTTCTCCTCTTGTACTGCTATATCTACAGCTTGTGATAATCTCTCAGGATTTTCCCTCATCAGCTTAAATTTCAGTCCATCTGATTTTATACCATCTACAAAAATCCCGACCAACATCCGCTCCACCTCTTCTCCTCGTACGTTCTGTCCTAAGAATGCTTCTTCAGCCAGGTTAATCAACCTATCGCTGAACAATTGTACAGTTTCTCCAGTGTTTTGTTTGGACTGTCTTAACACCGAAAACGCATGTTGTGGGTCTGTTATTTCAGCGTACTTATGGGCTAAATCGTCCTTGAACTGCTCCCATGTCTCATCTACCCTAGCTTCTAATTTTCTTCTGATATGATCAGAAACCGGTTCTGTTGCTGCCTGATAAGCAAGTTTCATTTTCTCTTCATCTGATGCTGACACCAAATATGCATATTTCTCTATTGAAGTTATCCACTTCTTAAAATCTTTTGCCTGTCCGCTAAATTTAACAATTTCAGCTGCCATTCCTTGTTGTTTCATGACTGTGTTGAGTTTACCTATTACCGTTCCTACCCCAGTCAAAACTTGTGTCAGTGAAGCTTCTTCTGCCATGCTGAAATATTTTACTATACACCTATACAAGCAAATTCACATTTATAACAATTTATCTAAATGATCTTATTAAAATCACATTAAAAAATGTTCTCCTAGCAGTTATACTTTAATTAATTACCGTCAAGCATGTCTTTCCTTGATTCAAGAGAAGCGTGAATTCACGTACGTTCTTTAAATATTTCCCTTGTCACGGTTCATGTATAACTCAAACGTCTGGAGTTCGTATTATTTAGTAGCCATCCAAACGTGACTTCAGTGATATCCTTCTTCCAGCGTCTCAGGTTTCGTTACCTTCACTTTCACCCCCTGGTCGGGCCCCTACCAGATTTGAGCCTTCACTTCACCCTGAACAGGTCACTTCCAGGCGACGTCTTGAAAACTGGTCTAGCTCAATAAAGCGATTTGAATTTGGGTCCCCTCTTCAGCAGGTCGGCAACCCAATTTGCCCAATCACCTCCGAAGGTTCCCTATTGATATGTTCGCTTTTGTTGAAAAACATTCTGATTTGCTAGAGTTCAGGACACATCTGCATTGCTGAGCAAACACGAGTGGTACTTTCTTCGTAATTTCCAACCAAAGGAGCAATTGGCTTGAATCTTCAGGCACCCAAGGTCACGGTTCAATGAATATAACAGCTTTTGAGTTCGCTCTAGGTGGTCTTGATATAAAGATGATAACAGCTCTCTCAGAACAACATCTCCATTTACTTCAAGTTGTTTATAGCTGTTTTGAGATTTCTTTGCTCCTGAACCTAGACAGTCCTAGTATGTAAGTGGCTGACCTTCAAATGCCAGGTTAACAAACGGCTGTAAGAATGACAAATCGAGCGTCATAGCATTTTGATGGAAATCACGTTTCTTCAGGTGGCAAAAATGCGAAACAGCTTACTTCCACTGACAACTATGTTATGAAGATGGTTCCATTCAAAAATCTTGATGTGTGTAAGTTTAATTTAGGTAGTCTGAAAAACGCTTAAATTTTGACTTTGATTCAATTATAGTTGGTCCGATTTTGAACTTTTTTTCCTTTTATTTAATGAATGTCTAAAATTTATTTCATACCTCAACAAATTGGTTGGTCCACTTTAGCATGCGGCATGTTGACTTTCGTACTTCACGTTGTTCACGCGACATTCAAGTAAAAAATCGAGTCCTGTATGCGGCACCATTTATCCATCTGTAACAATGCGTATACAGAGGATTAACAAGTTCTGCTGTGTTAATTCAAACAGGCTTTATTTACATGATGGTCGATACAAAATCCAAGTACAAATCAATCGTGATGTTGTCTTCTCTTCCCTCGTCCTTGGTGGTCACTACCCAACAACCAGCTACGTCACGACTTGAGCATCCTTCTTACTGTTCTATATGGATGCTCAAGCGTGCTGTAGTCTTGCACCCCTAAGCTAATACTGATATGATATTCATTCTGCTACACTGTAAGCCCTGTTTCTTTGAGCCTATTGAAAACACTTTCCAAGGATTGTAAATGGTCATCCAAACTGTCACTGGAAATCAGAATATCATCCATGAATGAGATGATGGACGGATCCTTTAAAGGATCAAGTAAAGTCCTTATCATGCGAGTAAACACACTAGGTGCATTGCTGAGTCCAAAGGGCATGACCTTGAATTCATAATGTCCACTGGGGGTACTGAAGGCCAATAGGGGTCGAACCTCTGGTTTGACCGGAATCTGATAATACCCTCGCCTCAGATCCACCTTTGACAAATACCTTGCTTTATGGTGCCTCGCGAATAGCTGAGTTGGATTCGGCAAAGGTTCCACCTGAAATTGTGTATGACTGTTCAGAAGTCGGTAGTCTATACACAACCGGTGTTCTCCACTTGGTTTTCGTAACAAAACTACCCCCGCATTGTATGGGGATGTGGAAGGTGCAATCACGTCATCCTTCAACAGTTTCTGTATTTCCCCCTCCAGGGCCTTTTCTTTAGAGAATGGTACTGGGTAAACCTTTTGGCGAACAGGCTCCTGAGTGGTCAAAGTCATCTCGAACTCCACCAACCTCGTTCGTCCTGGTTTATCAGTCAGTATCTCCTTATGAGACTCGAGAACCTGGGTTATCTTTTCCCTCTCCTGGGAAGTCAGATCAGGGTTCACCTGTACATCCTTGTAGGTTTCCTGGTGTACCAGGGGATATTCCCTGCCCTCGTTGGTTCCCACTTCTGTCTCCACTGCAACTGCCATTGCCATGAGGTGAGCTGTTTTTTCTCCGGGTCTCTCTTCGTATTTCCGCAAGAGATTGATATGGAAAATCTTCGATTTTCCCCGGATCTGAATCTGATAGTTGGTTCTGGATATCACACTTTCCACGGGAAATGGTCCTTGCCAACCTATCTCCAGTTTGTTGTTTCCCGTTGGGAGTAGCAACAAGACTTTGTCTCCCACCTCTAGAGATCTGCCTTTAGACCTACGGTTGTAGTAAGCCGCATGTCTTTTTCTGGCTTTTTTCAAGTTTTGATTAGCCAGAGTCCATCCCTTGTGGAGTTTTTCTTTCAGTTCCTCCACATATTTGTAAGAAGAGATCACTTCTTCTGACGTCCCCTCTTCAGTCCAACTCCTCAACATGGCTTCCAACGGTCCCTTGATTGGACGACCAAACAGCAACGTTCCGGTGGTAGTCCTGTTGAGCCATGAGGAACTTCCCGATAGGCAAAGAGGGCTGCTGGGATATATTCATCCCACCTATCAGGTTTTTCCTCCGCTAGTTTCCTGAGCATTGTCATCAACGTGCCGTTGAAACGCTCTACTTGTCCATTGGCTTGAGGGTGGTAAGGGCTGGTATGGATATGGTTAGAGTGGAACACCCTAAATACCTCCTCCATAAGTTTTCCACAAAACTGGGACCCATTGTCCGTCAGTATTTGATCAGGAAAGCCTAATCTTGTAAAGGCCTCCATCAGTGCGTCCGCCACTCGTTTCGAGTCAATCGTGGTCAACGGTATGGCTTCACCCCACATTGTACAGCAATCCACAATGGTGAGTATGTACATGTTCCTCTTCCTAGTCCTAGGAAGTGGACCCACAATATCGATGGCTACCCTCTCGAAAGGAGAGTTCATGATGGGCATCTCACCCAAGACCACCGGTGCTGTCCAGTGTTTCGGTGCCACCCTCTAGCACTCAGGGCATGACTTCACATATCGACGCACATCACCTGTCATTCCCGGCCAATAGTAATGGCAGGAAATTCGCTGCATCGTGGCGGCAATACCCATATGCCCACTGAATGAGATGGTATGCCCCATATGAAGAATCTGGGAACGATGGGCCTTTGGGACCACCAACTGACCATGTAGGTTGTCTCCCCTTCCGGCTCTCCTGTAGAGTATCCTATTCTTCATATACTACTGCCGCCGTTTGGGTGCATCAGCACTTTTCTGCAGCTTTTTGTAGCAAGGACGTAGAGTAGCATCCTCACTCTGGGCAGTTCGCAACTCCCCTGGCAGTGGGTTAGTCACATTTGCTTCTGCCTCATCCGTTCTCGTCTGAGAGCGAGTCTGTATTGCTCCCATATGGATTGGCTCCCTGGGCATTCCCAGAAAGACATACCGGCAACCGAGGATTACGGGAAAAATGGGATCGGTCAACACAGCGGCTTTGATGATGCCGGTGACATATCTTGACCGAATCTCCACTCTGGCAATGGGCAATTTCATGGCTACAGCACTCTTCTGTGCAGGCTGTATCTCCATGGTTTTACCTGTGAATTGTTCTGGATGTACCAGATCCGCAAAAATCACGGCCTCCCCGTCCAGTCCTGTGTCGTATAAACACTCCACTTGACGTCCGTTAACCTCTACCAATTCCACTACAGGTGGTTTTTCCTGGTCTGGAGTCTCTACTTCGGCCTCGACCTGTTCGGTGGGCTCCACCTTAGGTTTTCCGGGGCACACGACGAATTGAGTGTCTCCTGACTTTCCCCTGCAGTCAATAGCATTGTGTGTATTCGACCTGCAGTGTTTGCACCATTTCCCTGTCCTAGATTTTCTAGTGCCGGACTTTATTGAGCTCTCCTGGTGGTGAGCTTCCTTGTCGACCTTGGCATTGTCAGTGTCCACCTGCGTTGACGTCACTTGACATGCCGCGAAGTGAGGGTTCTTAGCCTTCGATTTACATTCCCTCGTATTGTGAGAGGGCGACTTACAAATCGAACACCACTTCTCCGACCATGGTCGTTTTTGTGTAGAGCTCGAAGTTTTCTTGCTTTCCCCCTTCGTCTTCTCCGAACTCTCCTCTGAAATTTTGACATATGGTTCCACCTTTTTAGTTCCTGTACTTTTTGCTTTCTTCAGGTTATGTTTTTCCTGACTTTTGGTGTTTGTAGAAAGGTTTTCTGCTGCCTCCCCATGGACCTCGACGAACCGTTCTGCCAATTTCGTCACCATGTCGATTCGTTCCGCCCCTTGTTCTCCCAAGAATGTCCTGAGAGGTTTCGACATTTGCTTCCGCATCTGGTCGACTACCGTGAGCTCTTCCAGACTCTCATAGTCATGCGCAAACCCAGCCAAATCCATCCACTTCTGGAGATATGCTTTCAGACGCAGACTATAGGCGGCGAACAACTCCCCCGGTTCTCGTTTTCCGGTAGGTATGTGACGTAACTTCGAATCGTTTCAGCAGCGCCGTCTTCAACTCGTCATAATTGTTCTCGTGTCCTGGCGGCAGGCGAGAATAGACCTCGTAACCGTTCCTGCGTAATCCCTGGGATAGCTTGAGATTCCATTTGTCACGCTCCAGACCCATAGCAACTGACATAGCCTCGAAGCGTTGAAGGTACTGGTCAATCTTCTCTTTGTCCTCCTCGTAGAACGCTAGAGGGAACTTCATAGCATGGTAGCTATGTCCAGCTACTGGTGTTGAACCACGGAGAGAGGAACCTCCCACTGCTCCCTCAGTTTCCCCACTAGATTGCCTCTTGAGCTCGAGTTCCCGCATCCGGTACTCGTGCTCCCTTTTCTGAGCCTCTTGCTCCGCTTCCCGTTGCTTAGCAGCTTGCTCAACCTCAAGTATCTTAGCAGCTTGCTCTGCTTCCAGTTTTTTAGCTTCTATTTCCAGCCTTCTCATGGCTTGCTCAGCCTCAAGTTGCCTAGCAGCTTGTTCTGCTTCCATCCATCTCAATTCCAAACTCGGCCTTCCGATCTTCCCTTTCTGCTTGACGATACTCTCTCTCCACCTCCTGTATGTAATCTGTTAGTGCAGAACCCGACAATCCCATTTCTTCCCCCTTTGCCCTAAGTTCCGCCGTAGTAAGTTTAGGAGTGGTCATTTTACAGAGAGGTAACTCAACATATAGAGTATAGATTATCTCTAAACAACTATATAGATAATGACCAAATACAATTTATCTATATATACATATATATAACACACCACACAACACAACACAATCACTCAGTGACAAGAGTAGAATCCGGACCACAGACCTATGCAGACGTGTGAAGTGTGAACAGGTAAGATAAGTCCTAACACCTATCCACATTCACTCTAGCGTGATTCTCACTAATAGGATATCTCCATCCTCTAACTAAAGATCCCGTGTTAAATGATCCCGTTGTCTAAAGATCCCGCTGTCCAAAGATCACGTTTACGAGCCCCCAATAATGTCGTGTGTGTGTAAAGAATGAATGTCGTATTATTTACTTGTTCTTCTCTGCCACTTTAGTGTCGTCCCTGGAGTGAAGGGAATCAACACCCACATTATTTTTTTTATCCAATATCTCTATCCTAGAGATATCCAGCAGACTCCGTCCACACACTCCCTCAATCTGAGGACACCTTCTTCTCACTCTTGCTCACTCCTGGATCATGCCCCCTCTCATTCTTCCCCAACATAACATACTTGACAACTCTAGCCTCAACAAATAAAAACAAGAAATTTATTAAAGCAAAGAGTATATGTAGGAGAAGTGTGTGTGTGTGTGTGTGTGTGTGTGTGTGTGTGTGTGTGTGTGTGTGTGTGTGTGTGTGTGTGTGTGTGTGTAAGGTGTAGAATGTGTGACGTGTACTCTAAAGTGTCTACGGACTCAGATCAGTGTTCAAGAGTATAGTCATTTGCATCCTTGTGCTGACAACACATCAGCACCATGTATCCCATACAAGTAGCCTCACCCAGGTGATGCTCCTGCGGTCACGTGAAGACTTCCTCCGTTGTCTCTGGAACCACAAGGATGCTTGGACACCCCTGACAAAACACTGTCTAATGAGAGTCTTCAATCTGATTCACACTATGAATTTCCTCTGTTATTTAACGGATTGTTAATCAGGAAATTCTAAACCTATTGTCACTGTTATTGGAGAAATCTTAATGGATCTAGAGTCACTGCTTCTAAAGATTCCTCATATTAACACCACAATCTTACTGTTCTGGATAACAGTATAAATTATACAATGTTCTGACTGTTCATTGATACATCTATCACTTGGCTAAACATCAATCTCATCAACATGTCCTGCTCAGCAGAAGCCAGGTTCCCGCAAACCAACTTGGGTATAAGCCCTATGTAGCGGCCTCTCAGCAACCTCTGTCTTCAGATTCTGAGCGATCATCTTCTAAATTTGTGTTAGTCCCACCGCTGAAAATCACAGCACACATACGTGGACCTGGAAATTGAACCTGTAGAATAGAGAATACTATGGTGAGGGCAACTCAGTCCTGGCCAGAATTAGGTAAGTGTAGGCCAATAACAGCACTCAGATCTATAACAGAGATCCGATCTCTGTTATACGGCCAAATAACTCAATCATATGATCTGAGACATGGCAACACCAGGAAAGAATAAAGGAACGGGTAGAAACCCAGCAGATGCCCTACTGGAAGATCCTACCATTTCACATTCCTCTCCTCCCTCTCAACCATCCTTAATCTCTCTAATTATTATTCCACTATATTGTCCTCAATTCCCTGAGTAAAATGATATATCACACAAGCTAGTTGAAGCCACACAATAGAATACTAGTGCCGACGCTCCTATGATACTTTCTAGCACCGCACTTATAGACCATTCTATCACTAATCATAATACATTATATCACTGCACCTTTAATACATTATATCACCGCACAGTACTGTACTATATTCCTAATCATACTCTTAAGTCAGATATTATTAATTGCCTACGATATGCCCATTCTAGTTGTTACTCGAGAAACTAGGCAATCCGATTGGATCTATGTCCGCGGATAACTATCACTACTTAGACAGTCTAGTCCCTCTCATATAACACAACTCGGAATAATGCACCGATCTCAACACTCAGAATGTTATTCACAACTCCCTCCACCTGTTTACCGCAACTGGGTTTTATATGGGTGCTTGAGTGACGTCACCAAAAGTCCAGACGCCAATCAGTCCAGAATCTGGCTTTGTCCTCCTGTTTCTAGTATAACCGGAGTCAATTAGCTGTCAAGTTTCCTTTCATCTGGGTAGTTCTTTGTCTCATCCAACAAATATCCTGGCTGTCTGTGAGCCAGAGACCTTTCCCTCACATCTGACAGAATCCTTCCGACCTCTAGCAGACACTCTGTCCATCACTTTCAACGGCCAACTCCCGCTTCGTAGACAGATGTCGCCAGTACACGTCTCTCGAACAA
The DNA here is from genome assembly GCA_014155875.1 of Cepaea nemoralis. Lineage (NCBI taxonomy): Eukaryota > Metazoa > Mollusca > Gastropoda > Stylommatophora > Helicidae > Cepaea > Cepaea nemoralis. Next base: position 54,721 of record JACEFZ010021686.1, read on the forward strand.
CAACCTGTCAACACACTGTCGACCGTGTGTAGACAACTCGACGTGACTCACTTTGATCTCATACACCAATGCTGACCAGGTGCAGACAGTTTTAACAACGTATTTTCCTCAGTTGGTTCAACATCACAGGGTCTATTGTGTTTGCAAACCAATGTCGGGCTTGGTTGTCATCGGTCGCAACTAACAAGTTTATTTAACTCGTGACACAAGGAAGAAGAAGATTACAAGGAAGAAGAAGATTACAAGGAAGATGAAGATTGCGAGGCTGAAGAAGATGAATAATATTGCAAGGCAGAAAGAGACGAAGAAGAAAAAGAAGAAAACATTTGTATGTTGTCGTGTTGAGTTTGTTTCTGTTTTCTAGATTCTTTAACGGTTCACAGCCGGAGAAGTGAAGCAGATCAGGCATGTCATTGACAAGGCTAAGCCACGGTTTGAGGTAATATGGAAGATTATGCATGACAATGCTTCTGTGTTGTCAGATTTGTTTGTGTGGTTAGTGCAGTGTGAAGAGCCTTTACTGCTTCTTATTTGGTTCCATCCATCCATAATGTGCCATGCCGGAAAGCATGGGCGGTCATGACTCGTCATTGCACTTGATCACCAGAGTCGTGGATCAGCTCAGTGTTCCTGTCTCGACCACACCATGTGGAAAAGCCATCCAGGTATTTACTTCCCCTTGGTCTGTTCCCTTCGATCTTGCCAGTAGTTACCTAGTTCTCCAATTCATTTCTTCTCATAATATGTCCAAACAAATATTGACTGTCTACGTCTAATTTCTCTAATCAATTTACGATTTTCATTTGGTTCCCGTATACTTGGTCATTTGTTTTTCTGTCTGTCCATGGTATTCTTTTCATTCTCCTCAGAAATCATATTTCCACAGCCATCAAATATTTTTCAGCTTGACTGCTCATTGTCCAAGTTTCACATCCATACAAAAGTACAGGCTCTATGTAGCACCTCAACACTCTTTTTCTTGTTTCATTTGACATCTTTTTTATTAGTCAATATGTTTTTCATCTTACTAAAGGCTACTTTCGCCATGGCGATTCTTCTTCTAATCCTTTCAAGGCAACTCCCATCCAATGTAATGTAATGTATTTCTTTCTTCCTAGTGACGGCAAGAATCTGCGTCTTTTTACAATTTAATTCTAACCTCAGTTGCTCACTGTGTACAACAACCGCATCTACTAATTGTTGCAGATCCTGCTCATTGTGTGCAATCAATACTGTATCATCTGCATATCTAATGTTATTGATGTTTCGTCCTCCAATGATGATTCCTTTTATATCTTCTTCATTTCTGAAAATATTTTCACTGCACAGGGACAAATTATCTGGAGACGTTACACATCCCTGTCCCATACCTCTCTTAATAGGCTGGTATTGTCCCACGGAATTAACAATCCTTATGGCAGCTTATTGTTTCGAATATACGTTTTTATAAGTCTAATGTCTTTCCCATCAATTTGTAGATCTGCAAGCATATCCACCATGTTGACATGTCTAACTCTATCGAAAGCCTTTGTGTAGTCAATAAAGCAAAGATGCATATCTTTGTTTACTTCTATAGAACGTTCAATAAGAATGTTTGGTTCACAAGGTGTATTTTGTTGTTGTTTGTTTGCATTCACTCAAGCGTAGCCGATAAACGTGCTACTACTCTTGTGCACTGGACTGAATTTTGCGTGTGGATTAGCTTTCCCTATTACCAGTGTCGCTCGCCATCCAGCGCACCCACTCCGACTTCTGAGGTGCTTGTAATTTAAGTCCCCAAGTCAAGGATGAAAGGTCAACATGTTTGTCCAAGTGACCGGTGTAGGGGTTGAACCCGCTACCTCGGCATCAGCACACTGGAAGTTTAAGAGCGAGCACTTTTATCCATGTGGCCAGGCTGACCTTCAGGTCAAGGTCAATGATCAGTCTGGCCTGCCAGGCCGGTGGTCATGTGCTTGAATCCACAAATGAGCGGATTGTTAAAAACAAGGATCTGGGCTCCCGGCTTTACCCAGCCTACAATGGGTTCCTGTAAATGTCCAGGAAGTATAGGTCCCTGACGTGATATTGACCCCATCACCCAACGAGTACTGATGGGCCTATACACGTATGGGACTGGCACCTTATACTGAACACACCTGGAGATGAGGTAAAGGGCCCTTGACTTTTAACATATACCCAGTACGCCTCAAGGTGTTACGTCATCACCATGTGCCATGCTGATGTGCATGGGCGATGCCATATTGTGAGTGCAAAATGACGTCATTTAAATTAGAGAGAAATCATCGACGCCAAAGTACGACAAAAAACTAAGGGACGAGTTGGAAACAACTAAAAACGTCACATAGCGATCAGAATAGCAACGGACAGACATGCGGGGACATGGAAACAAGAAGGCGGTGCAAATTTTAGTATTGAAACAATGGCCTGGCTATGGATTAGAGTTGGCATAAATTCAGTGGCTGGACTTAACAATAGCAGAGAAAGAATAGGTTACATACATGCTACAAGATATCGCCACAAAAGTAACGAACCTGCAGGCAGAGAAACTAGACATACTTCATATAGAACAGCGAGACGAACACTTGGTGGATGGACAGAAGGTCGTCGGCGGACGAATAGAACAAATGGCTGATAGTTAGAAAACCAGTTTTGTCTTCTACTAATACATATTCATATCAAATGTTTTTAAGCCCCGTCTGGTGCCACAGGCTCTTAAGTGTTGAATTGTAGTATTAGTCGAAGCAAACGGTGTACGTTGTAACAATTAAACAGCGATATTTATAATTTAAGGCTAGGAGTCTGCTTCGTCCGTCACTTTCAAGTTAAGGCTCCAAATTTGCTCTTGTTTGTACAGTTCATTGAGCCAAAGAATTATGCCTACTGTTGGATTGTTGAAGTTATTATTATAATTATCCTAAACCAGCAGTATGGCAGGCAGCCATGTTTCGCCATCTTACATGATCACCAGAGTCGTGGATCATCGCTGTGTTCTTGTCTCGGCTGTACCACGTAGCCAAGCCATCTAGATATTTACTTCTGTCTTAACCTTATTATTTTCCCCTCAATCTTGCCAGTTGTCACCAAGTTCTCCAATTTATGTCTTCTCTTAACGTGTCCAAAATATTTTGGCTTTCCACACTAAAATGTAATGTGACTGCTTTTTGAATCAGTCATAAGAAATATTACTATTACCCCTGACACAACAGTGTAATTGCTCACAGAACCAGTTTAATAATCTCCTGACACAGTGCCACTTTTGTGGAGTGGATCATCCATCTCTCCATATTTGATCATGTTTCAAAATGTCCTAATACTTACGGAGGTGCAGTTCGGCAGGAACATGCCACTATATGATGACGCATTCTAGTGAAAGAGAATGTCGATATTGCCATAGACCTAAACCAGGCTATGAATTGAGAGACACAGTTTGCACAACATGAGCTAAATAAGATTGGGAAAATGTGCAAGACGTTTTGGTGCAGGCGCGGAAGCGTCACGAAAAACGTCACTGAGAGATCAGTTAGACTTGGGCTGCCGTCCAGCACGGACGCGGCATGTCTTCTGGAGCATGGCTAACAAACAGTCCGTTATGCCGCTCTTTGTGTTCAGCAGTGTGTATGTCAGATGTCAGGTACATTACATTCCCTGTGGAGAGATTGAGTATCAGAAAATCGTCGACATATTAAAGTCAATTTGCGAGAGGAAAGTCGTTGTGGAGTTTTGTTCCAGTGGCTGTTTTTGGTCTTCAGTTAAGCAAGGAGAACTAGAAGGTATCAAATATTATTGTTATTATGTCAAACCCTAGATGCATCGGTAGCCTCCTCGACAGCACTTCTTGACAAATGGGGTTTCGTACCGGTAGTAATGATTATGAACTCGTGATTTATTATCAATCTATGACATATTTGAAGTAATTTAACGAATCGAGCCATATACATATGAAGGCCAAGGTCATCTAAATATTCTCATAATAGATCGATTATGTCATTGTATTCAAATAATTTTGTGTGGAATAATCTCTAACAAAAATGAGTGATGACGTCATTATGTTGAATGTTTACAAAATATCCGGAAAAGACAGTCAGTCATCTAACAGTTTATAATCTGAAGAATTATATGAATAACGAAGTACTAGGAAATTTCAATCATAGTTACGCACAAAGTATACGGAAAATAAATCAATTGTTGGCCGAAGAAAATTTATTGAGAAGTCAGAACAACAGATGAAACTTTGGAATGAAGAAGGTAAATTCAAAGACATGAAACTGTTTTATGGTTGTAATCCAAGGTTCAAAGCATTGTTCATTGTGTCTGATGTATCACATAATAAAATTCAACGACTGTCAAAGTCAGTTAACAGATGAAATAAATTTAAAAACTACCAGAATTTACGCAAGTTCAGAACATGTGATTATATTGATCTACATAAACATTTCATATTCCGGCGACACGAACATCATAACATTATATAACATGTCGTCAAGAGTTACTCAGTTACTGATGGTTCTGAAGATTTAATATCTTTATTGCAGTTAACGTAGATTTGAAATTTGAACTCAGATCACGATACCATTTGTCATTTGATCATATTCAAGTACAATTCGTCTTCACAGATACAGGAAAATGTAGTTCAACGTGAAATAAATCGACATATAAACTGTTGTAGTCATAGTTGTGTTAAAGTGAAGGAAAGCGTACATGGACAGTAAATTATTACTCTTCAAGACGTATGTGTGATAGAAGAGCATGAAAATTGCGTTTGGACCAAGATGTTGTTCGACGGTATTAGAAAATCTCGACTGTGATCTACGGTATTACTGGTTCATCATTTGAATCCGTACCGCTTGTTCTCATCTACTTCGGTTGCTGACCTGGTATAACAGGCACGCCGAAAGAGACACCTACCGATTATCTGATAGTAACTCGTAAAAAGATGCTAATAACACGGCATTGAACTGGTTGATTCACACGTCAGATTCCGTATACTCCAGTTCACATTTTTTGTCTCAAATACTTGATCCTTGAAATGCTTGAACCTATGTGCCAACATGTTTGTTGTTACACACATGAATTCGTCAGAAAAATAAAAAGACAAACAGTTGTCAGAGGAATTACATTTATACGCAGTTCTCCAATAACGTTCGAAAGAAATTTCTTGAAGTACAACAACACAAGACTATAAATTTACATTTAAACAGTAGAAATTCACTGAACTTTGAAAATTTCATTAATCATTGAATTCCTGGAAACGATAGTTTGGATGAAGTCAAATTGATACGTGAACATTGAGAATTAAACACTTGGATGAAAGCAAGTGAATCTTATTTCGAAATCAGGAACCAATATTCTTAGAATATATTATTCTTGAATTTGAGAAATCTCGTGAAAGAATTCGAATGCAACGAAATTCGATGTTTCATAACAGTGATGAACAATTCTTGCATGCATTAAAAAAAAATCAACCTTGAGAAACAGAACTTATGGAAACGTACATTAAACCTAATACGCAAGTCACCAATAAGCCAAATGATAATATCATCTTAAAATATATACTTCACTTAGGACAGTGTGAATTGCGTACATGAAACATTCTGAAGTCATAATACAACCAACACTGGTTAGTCAAGGCCGAGGTACTCAATCATTCATTATCAAATTACGAACTTCTTTGGCTACATTGTCAAATCTGAGGGATATCAATGCATATTTAATCTTTATGGATATTTTCGCATATTTGGATGGTTTTAAAGAATTACTCAAACACATTGAATCATCAAACCTGCAAATGGCTAATCATTTACGTCTATTATATCGAGACCAGAAGAAATTCTTATCAACGTATTCAACATAAACTATAATCGATCGCATTGGATACATCAGTTTCGAGACTTCGTTATATGAATGTCCGATTATTCAATCATTAAAGCTACTTCAATCGTTATATACAGTGGAATATTCGTTTCAGAGGATAATCAACCATGAATAACAATGAATTTATCAGTCATAGATTATAAACACAGGACATTAGTAAATTGAGCGTAAACATATACAGATATGGTCGAAGAACTATGTTATAAGATGTAAATCTAGATACTAAAAATATTAATGACATGTAAAGACGTACCGGTCGTCGAATACACACGAGGAAGGCTGAATAATAATTTAATTTACATCATTCATTGTCATAAATAAAAGAATTTCATGCTGTTCTCACGTGAATCCAGCACGTGATTAAGAGTGTTCCTTAGTTTAAGGATAGTAAATTGGGTGAATGGTGTTAATTTGTTTTCTTCGTGGGTTATAGTCATTTAACCTGTTTTAATTATGCTAAATTTTAGTATATATATTTATTTTATACTAATTATGTGGTCTTGTAATTTAGTTTTGATTTTGCTGTTACTGCTTGATCATACACAAATGTTTACCATTGGTGTGAGGGTGCAGTGAAGTGTACTGGGATAGAAGCAACTCCCCTGAGCGGATGTAACAGTACACGGGAATTGTACCAGGATATGCGTTACATCTTTAGACGAATATGGAGGTACTATGGACTAACCAACGCCATTAGGCTAAGAGGTTTGGGGAAACTCTCTTTGATCTAATGCGAAGGCAGTCGATATCATACCGAGATATGATCGTCAGAAAGTTAAAGATGATTTATGGATACTAACTTATATGGTTATATCAGTATTTTACTAGCACCGATGGGCAGATGAAAGCATTATGAGTTAGCTTCTCTGCATACATGTGTGAGCATTGGGCAATGATACCACATGACAACAGTTAATTGAAGGAAAAGATTTATCCTGCGGGAGTAATGTTCATGAAGATATAAAGAGGATTAGATTTATCCTTGAAGGAGAAGAAAAGAATATTTACGAAAATACGATTGGTTAATTGAGAGCTGGTGCTATTATAACATTGCTGGTCTAATGAATTATATTGTTGTATTATTGTGTGGGTAGTTAGGTACTGTATTATATTATTATATTAAATAAGTATTAAGTAAATAATGAATCTTGGTAAGACAGACGACACCACTCTTCATCACAGAATAAAGTGACAAAATGTTTTCAACATTTTGCAAACTTGGAGGGGGTGAATGCCATAGACCTAAACCAGGCTATGAATTGAGAGACACAGTTTGCACAACATGAGCTAAATAAGATTGGGAAAATGTGCAAGACGTTTTGGTGCAGGCGCGGAAGCGTCACGAAAAACGTCACTGAGAGATCAGTTAGACTTGGGCTGCCGTCCAGCACGGACGCGGCATGTCTTCTGGAGCATGGCTAACAGTCCGTTATGCCGCTCTTTGTGTTCAGCAGTGTGTATGTCAGATGTCAGGTACATTACATTCCCTGTGGAGAGATTGAGTATCAGAAAATCGTCGACATATTAAAGTCAATTTGCAAGAGGAAAGTCTTTGTGGAGTTTTGTTCCAGTGGCTGTTTTTGGTCTTCAGTTAAGCAAGGAGAACTAGAAGGTATCAAATATTATTGTTATTATGTCAAGCCCTAGATGCATCGATAGCCTCCTCGACAGCACTTCTTGACAGATATGGCAATACTTGATCACTGTCTGTTCTTTGTTTTTCCAGTCAGATCTCACTGTGTAGCCTAGATACTTAACAACTGATTCAGCATCAAAGGATAATATATCTTCACGTTACCTCTGATTTGGACAGAAGGATGATATATCACCATACTAGGGTCGTCATGTTATTTGATTTGTTTCGTAGTATCATCAGCAATTTTAATGCTCAGTTAATGGAAATTGATGTTAAAAAACTTGTTCATTTGATTGTGTACCATGTTCGGTCCAAACCTACTTTTTGTTTTGCAACATATTAATCAAATGTAATAAATCAATGCAAATCTGTTTTATTCTTGCAGGTTGTCGTTGGTAGCACCAGAATTTCCAGTATAGATTCCACGCTTGGTTCACTTTTTATTGCAGATAACATTAATATTGACGTGCTATGAAGCGTTAAAAATATACAAATAATAATATTCACATTCTGCGAATTGTTTCAAGATTTACACATAACATTAATCTTTACCAGCTATCACTTCTTAACCTTGGCATTGATAAGAAACACTGTGTGGAGGAGACAAAGAAATATTTTCATTTTCTGTGAATTGTTAACAGATGTACACATTACATTAATTCTGTGAATTGTTACAAAACACTTGACTTTCATTTTGTGAATTGTTAACAAACATACACTTAACATAAATTATGTGAATTGTTAAAAAAACATACACATAACATTAATTCTGTGAATTGTTAACAGACATACACATAACATTAATGTTGTGAATTCTTTAAATTTATTTAGTAAACATTAATTATGGTGTTCTGTGAATTGTTTAAAAGCACACAGATAACATGCCTGTATGCTACTGGGACTTTCAGACATTAAGAGGCTTTGACAAAGTTGCAAGTATGGACTGAGAACATAAAACAACTCCCAGAAATTGTACCATCATTCTTTAATACTTCATGTTTTTGTTGAATGAATCTACATAAGACCACTGAGATTGTTGTATAAATCTACATCAGATCAGTGAGATTGTTGTATAAATCTACATCAGATCAGTGAGATTGTTGTATAAATCTACATCAGATCAGTGAGATTGTTGTATAAATCTACATCAGATCAGTGAGATTGTTGTATAAATCTACATCAGATCAGTGAGATTGTTGTATAAATCTACATCAGATCAGTGAGATTGTTGAATAAATCTACATCAGATCAGTGAGATTGTTGTATAAATCTACATTAGATCAGTGAGATTGTTGTATAAATCTACATCAGATCAGTGAGATTGTTGAATAAATCTACATCAGATCAGTGAGATTGTTGAATAAATCTACATCAGATCAGTGAGATTGTTGTATAAATCTACATCAGATCAGTGAGATTGTTGTATAAATCTACATCAGATCAGTGAGATTGTTGTATAAATCTACATCAGATCAGTGAGATTGTTGTATAAATCTACATCAGATCAGTGAGATTGTTGAATAAATCTACATCAGATCAGTGAGATTGTTGAATAAATCTACATCAGATCAATGAGATTGTTGTATAAATCTACATCAGATCAATGAGATTGTTGTATAAATCTACATCAGATCAGTGAGATTGTTGAATAAATCTACATCAGATCAGTGAGATTGTTGAATAAATCTACATCAGATCAGTGAGATTGGCTTACAAGTTTGTCTTCTCCATTTTAAACAAAAATGTTGCATGTCCTTTGCACGATGTTGAGATTAACCCCAGGTTGATATTCTCTGCACTTTTATGTTCAGTAGTTTGCCACTGATTTCTGAAGTCAGCATTGAAGACTAACTTAATGCCGGTATAGGGATCATCTCACCATCAGTGCATCAGAAGTTTAAGAGCAAGCGCTCTTATTCTTTCGGCTACATCAGCTTCTCTTCTGAATTAATTTGTCTCCATTTTGGCAGCCCAACAAACTCACATACAATAGATTGCACAAGTTATTGACTGGCATAGTTTGCTGCATCTCATCAGGTACATACTGCAGAAATCACATAACATAAACTAATTAGACAAATCCTTCAAGCTGAAATATACAACACACATGTTCACACATTGATTTCTGCAATGTACGCCTGACAAGTTGCAGCAAAATTGCGAGGCAATAAATTGTACAATCTATTGTTTGTGTCTTTGTTATTCAAATTCACAATGGGAAAACATTGTTTTGAAAACTGATATACATTTTAACTCTTTCGGTCCAAGCAAACCGTCATGAGTTGTAGGCTGCTATTCACTTGTAAAAATTGAGGTTGGCGTTGCTAAAAGGTTTAATACACTTATACTTTCTCTTCTGATCACGGTGTAGTGGATGTGTTGCACACACCGGTTACTTGCGCTGAAATGTTGACCACTAGTTCTTGACTTGGGCATGTAAAATACAAGTACCTCAAAGGTTGGAGAGGGTTCACATGACGGCGAGGGACACTGGTAATATGGAAAGCTAACCCTCGTGCAAAAATCAGTTCAGTGCACTCACTAATAGTAGCAATTACTGATAGTGGTAGCATGTGTGCGGACTACGTTCAAGTTAAAAGGTAGCTAACGCACACAAACACATGTAACAATGTGTCATGTGTAGTTGATTGTACATCTTGTGTTTTGCCAGGACATACTACAAATCTGACAATGTATTAGTTATTTACAAGGTGTGCCTAGTTGGCCCTTGTGATTGTCATAGCAATACACTTGTGATTTTGTTGTTGTTCTAGTTGTTTCCCCTACTGAGCCGTTGCTATGATCTTCTGTGACTGAAATAGTTTTGCTCTCAAGCGATACCCAAGCCACCTTATTTGTAGACTCTTGTATGAATATGCCTTAATGATGTGTAAAAGGAGTTTACTCAGATTTACGGGCATGAGGGGCAAGGAATATGCGGCTAGTTTGGCTGTTGCTGCTGCTTCTCTAGGCTGACTGGACTTTGCCCTCACAAGATGCCCCAGCCACTTTATTTGCAGACTCCTTGCTGCTGTCCCTCTGGGCGGAGAGATACTTTCTGATAAGGACAAGTGTGATGTGGTGAAGGCTGTCTAGAACCAGGTGAAGAGTGCATATGAAGACAGTATGCGTAGCTCCAGAGAATGTCTGGTGGATACTCAACGCATAGGCATCCCTCCTCACATTGGAGACGCAAAAATACGTGGTCGAAAATCGCCGCGTCCTTTTGCAGTTTAATTCGGTGTTCTTGACTCTGACATATCTGGTCATAGAGGAAAATCCAGGCAAGCTTTTACACATTGTCCCTGGACCTAGTGTAGGAACTCTTGGGGGGGGGGGGGGGGGTGAACAGAACATGTGTGGGAATGTCCTGAATATGGTGATGTCAATTCCAAAACCAAGTATTAACCATATATTGAAAAACATCACAAATTCACACTTTCTTTTACCGCCCAAATTCTACAGTTGTGTGTGTGTGCCTTACCTCTGTTTGCTATTGGCAGCAGATATCCACCAGGCGGCACCACGACTCACGAAATCAGACAGCTTTGGTTCTCTGTGTTGCCAGGGCTACTACTACCTTTGTGCTGTGTCTCAATTATTTTTTGTCTGAGTGATCTCAGCCTCCTCCTCCGGGATCGGATGTCTCGACAGAAAATCAGCCCCAACATACTTGCCGGGAATGTATTCAACCGTAAAGGTGTAGGACTGGAGCAACAACGATAAATTGAGCTTTTGGGATGTAGCCAAGAACATCAAAGGTTGAGGATCTGACTGGACACTATACGGTACCCCATACAAATAGGGCTGAAATTTTTGCACGGCCAATACAAGTAACAAATATTCCTGTTCCACGGTCGAATAATTTCGTTCGGCCGACAGAAATGTTCTAATCACGTACGCTACAGTTCACAAAATAGAAGCGTCTTGCCTCCCCTCCTATAACAACGTCGCCCCGTTTCCAATACTACTCGTGTCTGTCCGTAACACGAAGGGTTTGAATAGGTCGGGAAGCTGAAGGACCGGTTTGCTTACCAAGGCCTCTTTCAACTGACTGTAGGCACCCTCGCACTCGTGCGTACATACAATCGGATCTGGGGATCCCTTCTTCAAGGTTTCCGTTAATGGAGAACCCAGTTCGTTGAAATGCGGAATGAACTTTTCGTAAAACCCGCACAACGAGAGGAAGGATCGCACGCCCTTCTTCGTTTTTGGCCTTAATCGGACCTTTTCTAGGTTCTTCTCCTCCGGGACGATCTGTCCTGGAGTGATCGTGTGACCTAGAATCTCCAGTTCTGGTATCCGACTATACACTTCGTCGGGCGAGCGGTTAGCCCTACTTCACGGAGCCTAGTGAGACCCAGGCAAAATTTCGATTTAAAAATCTACCCAAAGTATTTCAGGATCCTCGCCAGTGCTACCGTGTTCGTGCATCGAGCTGAGATTCTCCGGACTCAGGCTTGAGTCAGGAGTAAAACTGAGCACTTATGGTTTACACCCGTGTGCTGTGATGTTGATCCGTCGACTAAACTAAATTAGGGCATATTTAAAACATCACAATAACATGATTGATAGTAATGCATTGATTGATCACTACACTTATTAATAACTCTGTTCATGCATTCTGCGGAAATAAAACATGTTTTTTTTTTTAATGTTGCATTCCCTTCCAGGACTTTGCAGTAATCACCTGCATTTAACTGCTGTTGTTGATGTCTTGGCAAGATTTTACTTTAAGTAGTTTGAACGACCGGCTCCCATGCCAACACGTTATAAACAGAGCGACACGATAAGGTAAAATGCCCAGTCCATTACCCCATATGGGCAACAATCACCTTCGGATTGATAAGACAATGAGGGTAAAACCATGGGCAGCAGCTTTGGTGGCTGACAAGTCACATGACTATTATTCATTCTGAGCCGGTGATGAACCCTACTATAACTTCTCCTTGAGATTGGGTAATGAAAATTGTGAAATCGAATCGAAAAGAAAGTCTGCAATTACCATGTTTATTTTTTATTTCCGCATATCCTTAATTAACTGGTAAGATCGAGGGGAACAGACCAAAGGGGAAACCTAGAAGCAAGTACCTGGATGGCTTAGCCTTGTGGCATGGTCGAGACAGAAACACTGTACTGATCCATGACTCTGGTGATCGAGTGAGATGGCAGAACATAACCGCCCACGCTTACCGGCATGGCACATGATGGATGGATATGCTTTACATGACATCGTTGTCAACACCAGCATTTCATCGCTGTCGTTGATTTCATGGCAAGATTACGTTCAGTAGCTTGCCATTGCTTTCTGAGAGGCCGGGTCACTTATTCCGTAAGCTAACAACTCGGCGAGAACCGCTTTCATGTTCTCACCATCTGCGTTACCCCACATAAATAAGCAATGCGTAGAGGGACATAATTATCTAGTAATTTTGCAAGGGAGACTACTTTAAATTTATAAAAGAAATTATATAACAGACATAATCATTAACAGCTAACTTATTAATCTCTTTCCTATTCTTTCGGAATTGAAATTTTAGAAAGTAAAATAAAAATTTTATAACAAAAAGAAAAATACTTTTAGATCTTTAAAAATTAATTCCGTAAATCTTTATTTAGATACATTTTATAATCAACTTTATAGTCCAAAATATATTATAAAATTGTAATAAGCGTACTTTCAATGATAACACCTACACTATGTTACCTAAAAATCCCCACAGTGTGGGGAAAACATTTTTTTACTGGCCTCTTACGGCCACACATAATTTAAAGAGAATTATCACACCTATCCCAAACTTCCATGAAATTAACAAAAAAATTTGAAGATTGAATATGAGCATGTTAGATATATGTGAGACCAGAGGGCATTATTATATAAAACAGAAATATCGCCAAACACACCTATCCCAAACTTCCATATAATTAACAAAGAAATTAGAAGATTGAATATGAGCATGTTAGATATATGTGAGACCAGAGGGCATTATTATATAAAACAGAAATATCGCCATAAAGACTATCTCGCCTAATGAAAACGGATGTGTATTCTATTCTTCTGAGTCTTCTCTCCTGTTCTCTTCTCTCAATGAGTAATGAAATGTTGGAGGTAGCGGAATTGTGAGAGGATGGTGAACATATCGTGGAAAGAAGAGACGAACACTGATGTTTAGCTGTAGGTGTTACAAGATCACCGATCAAAACCCTAACCTGATATTTTAAATATGCTCCAAGCAGCTAGGGAAACGCATGCGCAATTGAATTGTATGATTTATTATTATAAGAAATGTTCATTTTAAAGGAATAGGAGAGATGGTCAGAAAGAAATGCACCATTTGGCAGAGAGAGAGAGAGAGAGAGAGGGGGGGGGGTGTTAAGAGAGAGAGAGAGAGGAAGAAGAGAACTATTTGTTCAAAATGAATTAAACTTACAAACAATATAAATGATATATGAATGAAGAGACAAGCGAGGTAGACAGCAAAATATAGGAGAACTGAAGAGAACAATAAACCAATCAAAAACAGAAATACAACACGACCATGGGGGAAAAAAACAACATTAGAATAGTACAATGGAACTGCAGAGGCATGAAAAGAAAACCTCCCCAGCACCATGGAACAACTGGGGAGGGAAAACAGTATCTATGCCCTGCATGAAACAATCCTGAAACCAAAAGACAGCTACAAATGCAAAGGCTATAACATACTCAGGAACGACAGGACGGAAGCAACAGGAGGAGGAGTCGCTCTACTCATACAAGACAATCTACAAATACTAGAAAACGGAACATTCAGGACAATCAACGTCGAGGGCATCACAGCGGAGATTGCGAGTAAACCCAACAACCTAAATATAATTAACGTATATTGCCCCAAAGGAAAAATAGAAGAGGAAGACCTAATAGAGATAAAGAAAAGAATCAAAACATCAACAATAATAGTCGGCGACTTCAACTGCTGCCACCCAATGTGGGGTGGAACAAGAAGCAGCGTAGCGGGAACAAAACTGATCGAATTTATAGAGAGTGACCAGCTAACAGTGATAAATGACGGGTCGATGGCACGAATAGACCCCAACCCGAGAAGATACGACACAGCAATCGACTTAACAATAGTAACAACGGGCCTAATAAGGAGCCATTGGGAAGTAAAAGAAGACACCAACAGCGATCACCTACCGATAATCATCAACACAAACACGAGAGCACAGAAGAGTAAGGAAAGGAACAAACCGACCTTCCACTTCAAGAACGCGAAATGGGAGCAGTTTAGAGAAGAACTGGACGGGATGGAGATAGAACGGACAGAAGGTGAAGATATAGAAAAATACACAGAAAGAATCACTAACAACATCCTACAGGCCGCGGTAAAACACATCCCCAACAAAAAATATGCCTGCATACCTGACAGCGGACACACAGAGAATGCGAACAACGGGAAAACAATGGAACAAACAGCCAGCTGGCTGGTGGAACCAGAGCTGCACAGAGGTGCTGGAAAAAAGAAAGAAGGCGCTCCAACAATACAGAAGAATGAGGACAGACGAAAACTACAACGAATACAAAATCCACTGGAACGAAGCCAACAGACTTATAACCAAATCCAAAGAAACTCTCTCTCTCTCTCTCTCTCTCTCTCTCTCTCTCTCTCTCTCTCTCTCTCTCTCTCTCTCTCTCTCTCTCTCTCTCTCTCTCTCTCTCTCTCTCTCTTCCCTCCCCCCCTCTCTCTCTGCCAAATGGTGCATTACTTTCTGACCATCTCTCCTATTTCTTTAAAATGAACATTTCTTATAATAATAAATCATACAATTCAATTGCGCATGCGTTTCCCTAGCTGCTTGAAGCATATTTAAAATATCAGGTTAGGGTTTTGATCGGTGATCTTGTAACACCTACAGCTAAACATCAGTGTTCGTCTCTTCTTTCCACGATATGTTCACCATCCTCTCACAATTCCGCTACCTCCAACATTTCATTACTCATTGGGGAAACAAACAAGAGCATACAAAAATTTGGTTTTGTTTTTTTTCTTCTTTCCC